>JACXGJ010001648.1:0-79117 GCA_016801105.1 Esox niger
GCAGGCTGGTGGTGGTGGTGTAATGGTGTGGGGGATGTTTTCTTGGCACACTTTAGGCCCCTTAGTGCCAATTGGGCATCGTTTAAATGCCATGGCCTACCTGAGCATTGTTTCTGACCATGTCCATCCCTTTATGGCCACCATGTACCCATCCTCTGATGGCTACTTCCAGCAGGATAATGCACCATGTCACAAAGCTCGAATCATTTCAGATTGGTTTCTTGAACATGACAGTGAGTTCACTGTACGAAAATGGCCCCCACCGTCACCAGATCTCAACCCAATAGAGCATCTTTGGGATGTGGTGGAACGGGAGCTTCGTGCCCTGGATGTGCATCCCACAAATCTCCATCAACTGCAAGATGCTATCCAATCAATATGGGCCAACATTTCTAAAGAATGTTTTCAGCACCTTGTTGAATCAGTGCCACGTAGAATTAAGGCAGTTGGGAAGGCGAAAGGGGGTCAAACACAGTATTTGTATGGTGTTCCTAATAATCCTTTAGGTGAGTGTATAATAAAGGCCCATTCAATTGGTAATGTATGTGGTGTGCCTACCCCCTCTATAACCAAAGCCTGGCAACAGTCAAATGAAGCTCTATCACTTACATTTTTGTAATGTTGTTTAACTTACTGTACAAGAACTGCAGAACAAAAGTGAATTGTGGCCTCTCACTGTTCTATTGATAAAAACACATAACCAGATCATGTGGCAGAAGCCCTGAAAATTCTTTAAGGAACATGTAAAAGATTATATGAATTAACATTTCAATTGTTCCTCAACCAAATTCTCGAAGAACTCACCTTCTAAAAAATAATCCCCCAAATCCCTAAAATATTTTAATTAAAAAGGGGGTTTATTGTCTCTGCGTTTACCATGAAGATAGTAAAACATACTTGTATGTGCATATGTGTGTCAATGGAGTGGAACAGGACAATAAAAGAAAACATTGTGGAAAGAAAAAACAAATAATGCTATAAAATGGAAGTAAGTATTCCAAACTGTCCACAACCATATTGAAAATAAGATCCCACCCAATACCCAAATTGGTAATTAAAAGCTGTGCTTCAATTATAAATCAGCTCAAGTGAGGGCAAAAGTGTGTTGATTTGGGAGCCTCCGAGGTACTAGAACACACGTTTTACAATAAAGCATGATTTGCATTTGCATAATTGCAGAGAAGCTTTCAGAAGTTGCAAACACAGGGATTTTGTTTGCCTATAGGGTCTGGGGAAAATGTGACATTTTAGTTCATGCAATCTTGCATAATTTAACATAAATGGAGACAAATCAAATCAAATCACATTTTCAATAATTTTGACAAACAAAGAATCTGAGATCAATAAAAGCATGAATTCCCTAGGCCTGTGTGAAGAAAATACTGCATACAATATTGTACAGAAAAATCTAAAGCCTCTCTTTTGGATTTACTTTATACCTAGCTCTATGTGCATACCCATTTGAAACATGCACATTTTTTTGTTAGACCTCAATATTCTTTTGCAGAAACCTTTTGTTTCCCAACTTCTGTTTTGTCACATTTGTATCTGAAACATTGCAGATGTATACTTCGGTTGCAGGCAATTCAGGGACATTTTCTGCACATTTACAACTCCATGACCTGTGAATGCAATACACAGCGTTCACATTTAGGCAAATGTTATATTATATATTATATATCAAATATATAATTATGTATATTATAATTTCAATTTCCAGCACATTTGCTATATTCATAATTCTATAAGTAGATAATGTGCTCTGTAAAAGAGTTGTGAATTGTATATTAGAGTAGAGAGGTAGTGAATGTCATTCTAGTTCTGTGAGCTTTTATAGCAAACGGTAATATTCTGGTCTCAAATGCACCCAAACCTGGATGCATTTGAGACCTGGGTGCATTGTTCTACAGGCTATAGAGTAAATTACTCCAGCCAGGCATTCTGGGATGTCTATAACTGATAAATAGGACCAATTGTTTCTTTTAAAATCTGTTATAACAGTAGCTATTCACGTCTATCTTAATTTTACCATTTGCTCACCATGTCAAATTAAATGGCATCAATTTCACATACACAAGTCTGCCTTTCTCAAATAATTTCTCACAGAAGCCATTTACTCACTTCCTGAAGTTTCAACATAACACCGTCATTGGTTAGACATCAACCAATATTTCCTTCTAAAAGGGATCCTTCTAAAAGGCATATTCATGCTGACATATATACTGCTAGTCATCCCTCAAACACGGAGCAATATTGGAATAATATTAAATAATTACAAATTACATAACCAGTTACATTACACATTTTTCTAAATAATAGTACCCCTCCAAAGCCATGGTTAATCAATCAAAACGACAGAATATGTATCAGTTATCATTTACAAAGGTAACAGTCATATACCAGAAATCACAAACCACACAATTCAAGAGAGGTTGGGGTAAGGAGACAGAAATAGGTGGAGGATGGATGATAGTAGATGGCAAGATTTTTTTTATCTCTATGATCTAACTTTTATGCCTTTACTTTACTGTAAATCCAAACCTACCAGAAAACTCCAAACCCATGAGAAGACATAAGATTTTGTTTAAGTCAAAGAAAAAAAGCCAACAAAACAGACACAAAAAAGAAAGAATACAAAAGAAAATGTGTCACACGCATAAGTAGCAGAAATGAAAAATAGATGTCTGATGCCCAGCCAGGACTTTTTCATTATTAATCTCACATCAAAAAGCGTCATGGCTCAAAGTACAGGGCTGTACCGTGGTTGTGTCTGTCTGTGTGTGTTATGTACCTTGTATGCTAAGCATTATGCAGCCCTAGTGTGATTAAAAACAGCTCCTAAACAGCTTCTCTGAACAGTGGTTTAAAACACAGCTTCTACTACCAGGCCATCACTCATTTAAAAGCCATCACTAGTTGCTTTGCGGACCTCCCACGATTTTCCAAACACTCCGAGTTGAGCCACATGACTGAGCTGTACTACTAGACAGCAGGATTTAAACAAAACATCTGTCTGCCTTGGTAACGCGTAGAATTGACATCCGCTTCACTGCATGAAACATTCCAAGCTCATCAAATATTGGGCTGAGAGACAACGTTTTGGGACTAGAGCCCTGAAAGCCTGGGTCTTGTGACGTCCCTCCCGCGTGGTGCTCACTCCGGCACATTACGTTTCTTGTCTGTTTTTGCACACATACACACAGTCGCACACACGCACATGCACACACACACACATGACCACACACACATGCTGACCCCTACACGCACAAAAAAGCATACTCACACAACAACAAAAATGTAATGTGAATTACAAGGGGGAAAGTAATTTCTGACCACTTACATACCTTGTACCTAGGAAGAAACCTGGAGAGGAGCAAGACTCTGATGGGTACCCAGTCCTCATCCGGCTGTGATGGGTACAGATTGACTTTTAAGGTTTTAACATTTTACATTTTGAGTTCAGGCAGAGACTAGATCTGCAACACACTCTACCGAGAGACCTAAGAATTGCCAGGCCAAGTAGATCAAGGCTTCTGATACTTCTAAGATTTATCAAGACATCTGAGGAATTGGAGGGGGCATTTCTAGATCCATAAGTTCACTTCAGCAAATAATTCCGACTGATGAAAATCCTCTGTCATAGAAAACAAGGACTGAGACCTGATAGGCTGATCCTGGTCACTGACACAAACTATTGCGGCATAAACCTTGGGAGCAGAACTGTTATTCTTCTGCTGCCTGTCAACAATTACAGCCCAGCAAAATGCAATTACCACCACTGCTGTATTTAGGGTCAAAAGTATGACCAAATTGCTGTGGAACCAGCCTTCATTATGGTAGGCCTTAGGTAAGGGTACAAATACATGTAATAGAAAAAAAGCAATTGCTACTGGAAGACTGATTAAATATGGTGTGGCATTTACCAACATGATCATGTCTTGTTTTATGATGGGCCCGTGGCACTTAGAAAATGTGAGTTGCATTGCAAGAATAATGTATATAAAATTGAGTGGCCGCCGATTGAGTGGCTTTGCATAGACCTTTAGATGGGGCTTGCTCATGGAAGTAACCATAAAGTACTATTCATTAGATGCAGACAGCTTTTAATGTCATGCCTGGTGTTGTCTGTTCTCATCTCTCAGGTTCTTCATATTTGTTCATAAAAAATAAAAAATATCTTGCCATCTCATAAGATAATAATACATTTTTCTTGAGTAATCAGCTTACATTAATGTAAGCATTTAATAACTTAGGTGTTACTAGTATCTACTAACTTACAACATGGAAAAGTCATAAGAATTGAGCAAATGCTAGTCAGACAGAAGACTAACTTTACACAACCAACGCAATTTCCATTCAAGGCACAATGTTAGTTTTTCTTTCATTCGTGAATGACATTGATACAATAACTATCAATATAGGTGATGATAACTAACTTTTTTCTGTGAAAAGACTAGAGAATTGTGGAAACCCTTCTCTTGTACTGCGCAAGAGGTTATGATCCACTGTATATTACCCAAAAATCTTGCACGGAAGCATTTTAATATCCACCAGAAATAGACACCATATAACCATAAACTGTTTGATATCAGGCTTACTTTAGCATAGTCCCTGAAGGTTGTAGCCAGGAAAAGTTGTATCTATTCTGACGAAATCTATGGCGAGGCTTGAACACCGATCCCTTGCATGGCAGTTCGCGTTTCTAACCACTATGCTATTTAACAAGAGGCAGTCAGTCACTCACTCAATAAGTGACATTTGCTCTTCTTGGCCAGCTCCACTTAAGCAGTCTGGCACAAAATGCAATAAAACAGCTACCTGGCTACAAAACAAACTATAGTATATTAAATACCCCTCTGAAAAGACCCTGGCTTTGCTTTGAGTTTTGGTTTCTTGTGAAAGATTTTAAGCCTGTTCGCTTACCTTTTTAGCTAACTTCATCACCTACCACATGTAAAAGGCATAATACACGTTTCTAATATTTATCCTGTTACACAAAAACACACACCCATCCATAGATATTTACTTGCACAAGGGTTGTACAAGTTTGTTGATTTTTTTTTTTGCATTTCCCCACTCTGTCCCAGACATCCATGCAAAGTGAGATCATGTCCAGGAATCCGCCATCATAGACACAATTGAGCAATTTGCTTGAAGTGCCTTCAGTTACTCGCTAGGTCTTTTTGGCTAACCCCACACCAATTTAACAATGACATAGAGTGACATATTAACTCACATGATTGGCACTTATACTGGGAGTATGTAGCTTCACAGGAAGGAATATTATTCTAAGTCTTCATCCATTTAAACCTCCCTTTTTATTTTCCTGTATCAGCAGACCCACACATTACAACTGTCAATGGCAAAGGTGGCAGGAGAGCCCACCTGTTTAGGTGAATTCATAATCCCACTTCAAACTGGGTGCATGGTCATCATTAAGGAATGGGTTGTGGACACATTATTTGTTTTGGGGGTGTCTGTGCTTCGACATGGGTATTTTATCAATTTGCATGCATGATTTATTTTCTGGCTTATTTTATTTTGTTTAAGATTGGAAATTGTGATCCGTCAGAAATGCATGTACCTCCCTATGGATACTGTGATTGGTCAGAAGTTCATGCATCTCCCTATGTCCTGAGGTAATACTACCACTCCCCTCTGCATCCCCCGTCCGTTTTCCAAAACAAAACATTAGATGCGTCCCATATTTGACTATACAAGACCAATGGTACATGTGACTGATGTCTACTGCAGGCTTCCAGGTGGGCAACACTCACGTTTTTCTGTGGTGGTGGATTTCTTTCATTGCAACCATTTCTTCAGAGTCACTTAACCACAATATCACCAGAAAGTGGATCTCATATCAGAATTTTTAAACAACATTGGGATTCAGATGAGACGGATATCACACCATTACATTGTGAAACAACCACTGTAACAGTAGCACTGACGTGAATGGTAAGTGGATGGTGAATGGTAATAATCTAGAATTAATTGAGAATTGACTGAATCCACTGAGAATCTACCTACTAATGGCTTGTTTTTTTATTGGCTTGATCCATTGTCATGAAGATTTGGGACATTTGTTGTATCTGAAACCTAGTTATCAAAGAAATCTAACTTTGCACTAAAACTCAACTCCTAAAAGTTAGTTCCATTATAAAATTTCATTGCAATCCTCTGATCAGGACTGATTTATGCCAGGAACACCAGGTGAGTGAAATTGTGATGAGATAGGACATATAACCATGCTTACAGCAGAATCCTTTACAGTGCTCTAACAGGTATTAAGCTGCATATGTTAATCTATAGGTCTAATTAAGTTTTGAAATTCTATCTTTTTTTGGCCTAACACAAAACATAATATCTCACTTAAAAGATTTTTTGGTTTAAATTATACAGTATAGGCATGGCACAGATTAATCTTTCCAGGATGTGACGTGCTGTGGTTTATTGTGTCCAGCATAGCCAAGGGCTAGCTTTTAATTAGCTTTCCCTAGACACATAAACATAACTTGGCATATGCAGCAATGAACAACACATGAGAGAAAAGAAAGAAGGATCCAAAAGATGAAGGAGAGAAATTGAGAGAGTGAGAGAAAAGACTTGTTCAGCCTTGACTGTTGGGGAATCATTAATTTTAATTTTTAGGAAAATGCTGTTTTAATGTCCTTGATACATTTTTTAGATGTCCCTTCGTTGAAATGTTGTGTGCAGTATCCTTGGGGCCCATTATAAACACGTCTCCTAGTACATGCGGGAAATGATGTAAAGGAGATCCTTTTTACGGTCTCTTTTTCTCTCATAGCATCTTACTAGGAATATACTGAAATGTTTTTATGGGCCAGTATCCTTACACCTTTCTAATGGTTAACTATTTACTATATTATCAGTGGCTGGGTGTTCATGCTGTTTTCTTTGACATAGTGTGGAAAGAAACATGAAAATATATTCTAACAAATACATATTTTACACTCTGGAGAGAATGAGTGTGACAGCATATCTGTTTCCTGATATGATCTGGTTGCTGCATACTACCCATGACTGGCTTTCCGTGAGAACAAAAGTCACTGTGGCATGTTGAAGGACACGAAAATCATAATGACACCAAATGAACTGTCTCTAATCAATTTGTTAGACCTTTTACTTTATTTCCTCTGAGCCAACTCAACCTTAACTGTAAACAAGTGAGCATTTACTTATATAGAACCAGCTGAATTCCTGCTTCATCTGCAATACTGCAATATCCTAATAGTGATCAGTCTTCCCAGTGGAATTAGGATTAGATTATAGGCTTGGGTGGAGCAGGCAGATTATCCAGGTGTGAGCTCTGGGAGTGCTCACTTAGTAGATTGAAGGTAGAGGTTGAAGCAGAGGTTCGCACACACATTTCTATCAGTAATGCATGGAGCTACATTTTGTTTTGTAGCAATTTCAGATAAATTTCAGGGAGTGGTTACACAGTAGTAGATCTGTGGTTTGAAAGCTGTTCTATTTTTACATACAGGCTGTTGATCGGAGAGATTAGATGGAAGTTCAGCACAGGTGGATGAGGTAAATGTAAGACCCCTTGCAAGTACATCACAGTTCTTACATTCACATATTTTCTCTGAAGATTTAGTTCTGTGGGCAAAAGAGACAAACCTTCCCAGCTACAGTGAATACAGTGAATGTCTGAACAGGACTAACTGTCTGTGAAAACGTGGGAGACTGAAATCCGCTCCAGTAAAGGTAGCTCCTTAAAAACACAAGACTCCTGAAAAACACATGGTAAAGAGTAAGTCTGACCTTGGGTCAGCTGTTGGAGGGTAATTTTCTACAGTAAAAACATACAGATTTTTGCTCCATCATATGCCATTGGTTAAAGATATAGATCAATCCAAAATCACAGATTGTCAGAGATTATTTAAGAGCTCACCATATATCTTATGGAGGAGGAAATGTTTTGGTTTTCCTGCTCATAAGTGGTGATGGCATAGAGACATTAACTTTGCTAAAGGTCAGCATAATTTCCCATCTTGCTCTGGTTTCTCAGAGGTCCACTTCAAAGAATTAATAATTAAAGAAGTATTTCACTATAGCACAACAAGTTAATGTACCAATTACTAATGTTATAAATGATATATTTCTGTCATAAAAACACAAGGCCTCCTCAAAACAGTATAGAATGAACAAGCTTCCGCTGTATGAGCCTGTCCATAAAATACCCACTTCCAGAATTCATAGCGAACACAGACACCGACTCCCAAATACATTTTCGATTGCGGACATCGATCATTGTAAAATATAAAAAAAAAAAAAAATAATTTAACACAAATGTTGATCATGTCCATGTGGTGTTACGTGCTTGTCTGTAGTAATTATACGCCAGTGCAGAAAAATGCTCTTTCGTGTTGTGTTCGCTTGGTGCCATGGCCAGTAATTCACCAGTAAATAACTCCTAGAGATTTCACAGGTGAACACCATGAATCAGTCTACAATCTAAACATAACTATATGAAATCACTCAAGTATATAACGTTTTTATACATGTTATAATAAATAATACAGAAAATACTACAATATCACTACCCTAGACAGTATGTATTCACATACTGAAAAACATTAATGTGCTTAAATAGTTTTTCTAGGAGAACTGTTGCCTGATCTGAGGTTATTGGTGTCATCTCAAAGTTCTTGATATGTATGTTAGCCTGCAGTTTCCATTTGTCAGCACACAGCATATCGGCAATAATTAACTAGTGTTGTTTTTTTGGGTGTAACATTTGTAGTGTTGATTTGGGAATATAATGCATATTGTAAAGAATACAACTCAGAGGTGCAAAAAACATTGTTGGTGTTAATGACCAGAGTTAATGATCAATTACAATATGAGAATAACTGTTAAGATTTTGACCTATGACAAAATGTTTATACAGTAGTGTCCTATATCAGTTATCCCAACCCTGGCAATCAATATTGTTAATAACATTTTAACTTGTTGTTATGAAACAATTAATGACATTTAACTGTTGATACAATTAACTGTTCTATAAAAACTCTTGGGCTGGGTACAAGGCAACATACATTTAGTCAGTTAGTACGGAAAGTAAGTAATCCCTTTACATATGAACTGCTTACTTTCAGTGGAATTCTGGTCCTGTTTCATGGTCACTACCCCAATCTGAGAGTCTTACTCAAAGCTATACCGCATAATCACAGACCAGGGAGAGAACGAATGAATAAATATGACCATAAAGCTCAGTCACAGACGTGTAACCTCTGTCTGACAGTGTTGGCAGGCAGACAAGATATTTTCACACCCCAATAAGCAGTGGCAGCAAGCTTGTTCACATATCAAACCCTTATGCGATAATGTTGACATAACTTGAGTTAAGCCTACTGAATTACACAAGTACACTGCACCAGTTCTCCTACACTAATTCCCACATCCTCTTTTTTCTTTATAAAGAAGTACCATTCTACACTTTTTCATTTTAAAGCCTGTCTGAGCCCCATGCATAGACTTTATAAATGAGCAAATGTAATGTGAAAAATATGAAAAACTTCACAGTACTTTCTGTTAAGGAGACAATAGACGACTATTCCTGGGTGTTCTCAAAACGACAAAATGTGTTTAATTTAACAAGATTTGTTGCCACATTTGCATCAGATTTTTTTAAATATTGTAAACGAGGGAAACTGTCAATTGTCCAATTGTTACCTTTGGTGGTAACATAGGACTATTTTCTGACAGATACACCCTGCTGCTACTGAGGTCAAATTATGTTTCTCTCAATGTGTATTCGAATGGAATGAAAATGTCCATCCATTTTTGCAGACATAAAGCTATTATGGGTGGAACTTAAAACTATCGTATTCATTTCATGAAGTTCAAAGTGTACTATTCATCAATATGTATAATCACATTTGAATTATACTAAGTATTTATTAATTAAGCAATACATTTAACTAAATTATGATGAAATATCATGTGAGGCCCTTTTATTAAAAATGATCACAATTTTTTTAATTACTTTATTAAATCATGATTCAAAAGACAAATATGTTAAAGTAAAACTATTTGTCATTGTTTTACTTGTTATTTCAAATTTAAGTTTGGTGCCTATATAGCTACTTTGTTGTTAGGAACTGTTGATATAAAAACTGCTTTAAAAAGGGATTTAACCAATTGAAAGAATAAGAATGGTAATATATAAAGTAAATGAATGTAGTTTCAAAAGTCAGATTCTGTGTTCAGTGAGCCATTTTGTATGGATATGAGAAATGCATTGGATTCTTCTTCTCCTGGAAGATCAAATGATGATGATGATTTTGTTCTAAAATCTCTTGGTACTCAACCCATGTTACCACAATATCACAAATCAATCACCATAATTTACAGTGGAGATTTTCTTTTCAAGAACTGTATTCTTCCAACTGTGATTTTTGGAAAGTTGTCACACGATTTCCTGTCACACGATCCTCCTCACTGTGGGTGTGGTAACAGTGGATTTCAACTTCTTCATTCTAATAGGGAAGATGGGTATTTTAAGGCAAATATATATATATGATTATTTTGTAATGTAATGTTAATGTTGTCTAATTTATTCAACCACCATTTGTCTCATTATATAAGTATTTTCTGTTCTCCCAGAGTAACATAACACTAACATAACAACTGCTGACCCACCATGCCACCAATTGGAGACCCAGATATTTTTTGAGGACTATATTCACAAGCACATATCTGCATGGCTATGGGGAAGATTAAGCTAAAATGACTCTCAACCACCTCTTCCAGACTTCTTCATGATATTATGTCCCCTCACTGCTGCCTTCCTCACCATGATCAAGTCCAGACTAGCGGGAAGAACCTGCCATAGAGCTGCCTCTTCTGATGACCACTTACAGTGCTGAATAATGTATGGGCAACAAGTTCATCAGGAGGTTACAATACTGGCTAAGCTCTAAAACCAGGAGGTAAATATACTGGCTAAGCAAACTAGCATCAAGAGGTAACTATACTGGCTAAGCAAACTAGCGTCAGGAGGTTACTATACTGGCTAAGCAAACTAGCGTCAGGAGGTTACTATACAGGCTAAGCAAACTAGCGTCAGGAGGTTACTATACTGGCTAAGCAAACTAGCGTCAGGAGGTTACTATAGAGGCCAAAGTAATTAGAACCAATCCTGTTAACCCAACACCCACTGTATCCTATCTCTGTTATTGGCAATGCGTCCTCTGTAGAATGCTAATGACATAATAATTAGTTTCAGTATGCAAAGGTTGCTCAGAATATTTGACTCAATAAGCAAAACAATTTATTTAGTCCAACAACAGCATTGCTTATGTGATAATTGCATTATTTATGAGTTTTGTTTTACATTTGAAAAACAAGACATTTTAAACTCCAGGTGCAGATTATCTGTACCAGTGTTGCATGTGGCTTTTGTCTTTTCAGATGAATGTTTTTTTTAACCTTTCAATGTACAAGTCTATGAATCCAGCTATTATATGCTCTGCAGTTCATCTGTGGAGATTTGTCCCTGTTGTTTAGATTCTTTGTTATAGCCTGATTTACAGACTGGTATTTAATGTACTTTCCACCCTGCAGGATGTAAAGACAGGGGCAGCAGAGAGAAGAGAGGAGGGAGGGGTGAGGAGAGAAAAGCACTAGAGATGAGAAGGGCTGGAAGAGATAAGAATGAAGGAGAGGGAGAATAGATGGAGGGGGAAAGGGGTGATGGGAAAGAATAGAAGAGAGTATGTAAGAAGCAATGAGAAGAGAGGCGTGTGAACACTTAGCTGAGCTATCAGACAGATAAGAGCGCTCAACATTGCTGCTGCCATAGATGGATCAGCACATCTGGCCTGTTTTCCCTCCTCCCAGCAGCTAATTAATATTCACAGGAAAGCTCAGGAATCCTCTATCCTATCCTCCGAAAGAGCTCCATGCATAATGGAGGTGGCTTGAAGACAGAAAGCATTTTCCTCCCTTTAATTGGATTCAAGGAAAAACTGGAGAAAAAAAGAGCACAGAGGAAATTATCATCAGGCGGGGACAATATATATTATACACATGCATGTATGAATATGCATGCTAGCATATGCACACTCGGTGACACGTGATCAAGCGTTACAGCATCTGACCACAAGCCATATGTTTGCTAGATTGAATCCCAGAGCAGGCAAAGCCGTTTTATTCTTGAGCAAGGCAGTTATTCTTAATTGCTTATTGAATGCTCGCCAATTCAGCGGGGTGGAGTTAAATGCATCTGAGTTGAATCTTGTGTGCAAACTGAGACGTTTTTTCACACTTACAATCAATTTCCTGCTTGTTGGGCTGGAGCTTAGCCTTCTCTTCCATGGGGGTGAGGCATATCTGTGCATAAAATCTTACTATAGCTCCTTGATTTCCCACGTGAACATATAGGCAGAGATTATTGCTCTTTAATACCATTTGCCAATTAGTTACGTTTTAACTACCACTATGAACAGAAATATGTTAGTAGAGATGCTAAAATAAGGCTGCTGCTCAACAACTTCACCAAAGACGTTGGACATGGTCATCTTTCCCTTTTGATCGCCAGACATATCTACATAATGTTACATTTTTATGTTAGGTTAAGTTAGCTAGTAATCTCTCGTAGGTAAGATTATTCCTTGACTAACCGGCTAGATCTGATGTTACTGCCCCACAGACGATCGTATGGTACACATGCTCAGGTGTTTGAATCTCGCTAATATATGCGCTACAGTTCAATTTGGCCCCATGGGCACACCTTTGGACAGGGAAAATATTCCTTCAGTCTTCAAGCAAAAAAAGTGGTACAATAATGAAAACAGCAAAACCCTGTTAACTCTGCTTGCGATTATTTTTGTTGAATTATTGTCTTATTGGCTGCCATCTTTCACAACTGCCTGTAAAGTTTCCAGTAAAACTACATCAGAGTCAAGGACTGGATTTGATATTTCGTCAAATGGTATTCTCTTCCTCGACAGCTTAATCTGTAACCTTCTCCCTATCTCTACATCCACCCTAGCAGGGTTTAGGACTAATTGTGGCTGTGTTTTGCTTGGTGTGTCCTCCATCATTCAGATACTCTGCAGCTTATGCTAAGATCCCTGTGAGCATTGATGTTTACAAACAGGTTGGCATCAAGGGCTCAGTAATGCTTTAATGTAATGTCTTGGAATTAAAAGTTCCAAAAGAAAACAGCCTGGAGCTATATAGCTAATAAATTGGCCATTAATGCTACTGCCTTCTACTAACTGTGTAACATTGGATTGAACTGTTTGAAGGTTTGAATGGAGCAAAACCTTGGATGAGAGGATAGATGGGTGGCTGAAGATAAAGAAAAGCCAAAAGGCAGAGCTGAAAGGAGTCAAATAAAATGATTGGTATATGGATGGGTATGCAATGTGGGATGACAAGAAAAATTACACAACTATGAATCTTAAGCATTTCACACAACATATTGGAAGGAGACCACTCCATCTGTTGGCTGATAAAAACAAAAGAAAGCAACATGGGGGTAGTGATGAATGAAACACATATAGACTGATAGGAAAAGAGTGAGAGTCACTTTGGTGAGACAAGTCCAACAAAGAAAATGGAGGAGCAGAAGGAGTTGGACAAGTGATGGCATGAAATGATGTTGTAAAGAAGAAGACAAAAAAGTGAAGTGGAAGATTTGAGCACTAAAGGAGGATGAGAGAAAACGTGTGAATAACGTTACGGGAGTGATACATCAGAAAACCTGCTACTTTCCCAGAGATGGCAACACAACATGTCCAGTCTTGACCACAGATTCAATACCACAGCAGAGCTGAAAAGTAATGGCATTTCCAGTGACTTTTCATTAAGAATGGGAATATCCTTGGGTCACGATATGATCATTTATGATACTCGTTATGTTTATTAATTCTTTATGATTTACTCATTTGTAATGTATTTTTTTCCTGTGATAATCATAAATGCACGGAAAACTTGTGTATGATGGTACACGCTTGGCACACCTGTATTTAGTTGTACACAATCAATAATGAAGCGGCAAGTCCAGAATGCTGGCTTTCCCAGGCAGAGTTGCAAAGAAAAAGACATATCTCAGACTCCCCAATAAAAATAAGTGATTAAGATGGGTAAAAGAACACAGACAGTTGACAGAGAGATTGGAAAAAAGTGCATTGTCCCAGAGTTTCCTCTTATGACATTTTGACAGGTGTTTTGCCTGTGCTATTTAATGAAACTGTCACTTAAACACCTGTGAGCCGTCTGTTTTGTCAAACTAGACACTCCAATGTATTTATCTTCTTGCTTAGTTGTGCATCAAGGCCTCCCAGTCCTCTTTCTTTTCTGGTTAGAGACAGTTTTTGCTGTTCTGGGAAGGGAATAAAACACAACATTTTATGAGATTTCAGTTTCTTGGCAATTTCAGAAGAAAGTTATTTGTTTCTGGCTATTTTGAGCCTGTAATCAAACCTACAATTGCTGATGCTTCAGATACTCATCCAATCTAAAGAAAGAGAGTTTTACTTTAATCAGCACAACTTTTTTCAGCTGTGTTACAATAACCTAATTACGCAAGGGTTTTCTAATGATCACATAGTCTTTTAAAATAATGTACTTGGATTAGCAAGTAAAATGTTCCATTGGAACACAAGACTGATGGTTGCTGATAATGGGCCTCTGTACGCCTATATCGATATTCCATAAAAAATCTGCCGTTTCTAGCTATAATAGTCATTAACAACATCAGCAATATCAACGCTGTATTACTGATCAATTTGATGTTATTTTAAGTGACAAAAACTAATCCCAAGCTTTTGAACGGTAGTGTATCTAATTATTTAAAATATGTGAAGTCCTGACTGGGCTTAATGGGTATCAAGTGTACACTTTAACTCTATGCGTATTCCAGAAAATATCAAATACCTGAACTATTGCAACAGATTATAAATATATTTCCAAGAAAATGCACAGAAACACATTTTATGGACACCTCTTAAAAACATGTACTTAATGCAACAAATATGTGCATGTACTGGATTATAGGATTTCCAGCTTTGAAACAAAAGGCATGATCCGTCCATAACCCAGTGAATGGTAGCCGACCTTAGATCAACTTCACAGCAGACAAGTAGAATACCTCATGCCTTAAAGCTTATCAAACACACGCTCTCTAAAAAGAAAACAGTGACACAAGACTGATCTTATCATGCTGATCCCTCTTCCTCTAATGTTATAAGGCTGATATGTGGTGGGTGCTTATTCATCACAGTCATGTGTTATGTAGGCTTCCTCATTTTGTGTGTTTTTTTACTTCTTCAATGTAAACTTTTATATACTTGTTTATTTTAGATTCTAGACTTGAATGAATGAATTATAGTTCATTGTTACACCCCTTTCAAAAGCAGTTTCTTTATTTTACACTGCAATATAATATAGAAAAAACTGTATAAGGTTGACTATTTGTATACAATCAAAAACTAAGTCGTTTTTCAATACTAAGTAGTTAAGTGGCTTTAATAGGAACACAAGTGGTTTAGATGGAAAAAAATCAATTTCTCGTTCCTTGATAAAAAAATTTAAAGAAAATGTGCTTGTGATTAATATACAGTCCAAACTAGATACAACACCCTGTAAAATGTTTATGTTCATTTACACTTGCTCAGGAGAAGTGTTTTCATGCTCACCTGAATTAAGAGAGCTATTTCCCCCAACAGTTATCAGTGTATAACAATAACGTCGAATTGTCTTGAAAAAGAAATTGTATCTTTGCTTGACATCGATCATTGTCGTTGCACTTAGATATGTGGCTTGCTTTTTTCTGTTGGTGCATGAATATAAAAATGAATCTCTTTTGTAAACATTATGAATTGCACAAATGTCAATTGAATCAAGACATTGAATTAAAGATGTTTTAATCACTTTTGAATCAGTGTGCAGTGAATCACAAATGTGTTCTTTTACATGTTATTTAGCAGAAAATGAGCCAAGGCCAATGACACTTAGGTTACCACTTTAATTAATTAACATTGAAAATGGATTCCACAGAACCAAACACCACACAATGAGAGTCATTACTCAAAAAGGCCAGAAAACGAAATAAATGTGATTATTTTGGAATATTTTACACACCAAAGATTTTCCTAAATTGACTGGCAGGAGGTAGTAGCACTTTTACTAGTGCTACTACCTCCTGCCAGTCAATTTATTAATGGCAAATCTGATTTATTTAAAATAAAATATTAGATGGATGTGATAAGCATATAATTATATTGGCGAAGACATTACAAAACTAAAACAAATTTTCTCTCTTTATATGAATCCTTTATTGGAAGTGGGCTTAAATGGTATGTGTGCTTAATAGGTATGTCTCCCCAAACATGTGAAAGATGACAGCACATACAGTAGCAGCAGATCAGTTAGGGAGGAGTCAATTAAACATACAGGATGAACAACCCAGATTGATGTATAGGTATGTAGTATGTATGTATTTATGCATGTATAAATCACTTGTTCGTGTTCATAGATAATCCACAGTACATTCCATACTATTCATGTGAAACTACAATTGTGCTGAAACAGATAATGCTTTTGGGACTATTTGATGGATTTCAGTGTGTTAGTTGAAGGAATATAACCAAATGCCTATTACAGTGACGATGCAGTCCACACACCTATCCCCACCGTAGTGCCAAGAATAACATTGTGATGGCACTGCCCTCCATGGAGTGATTGAATTCCCCAACACTTCAAACCACATCTGGACATCTGGATCCCACTAGAGTCAGGTGCACGCATGTGCACTCAAACACCCCATTTGCAGTGTGTACGACATCTGTTCAGTTGCACTATAACTCCCTACATGGCACAGCCTTATTACAGTTTTATAAATGTAATACCATTAAATGGCCCCTGAACATCTGAGAGAGGGTTTTTTCATGCTCCCCATAATGGTCGCTCCTTTTGGCAGGGCCAGATAAGCTTCACAGCCCTCTGAGATAGACTGGGCATGTCATGTTGTGTGCGTGCGTGTGTATATGTGTGGAAGGGTAAAACATATTATTTGGCCGTAGTGAATGATTGAGTATTTATCCATCCACCGGGTTTGACTCAATCCAGGCACTCTCCAAAAGCAGGTGAAATAACATTCTCTCTGTCCATCTCTCTGTTTATCTGTTAGTATTTCCCTCTTGATCCCTTCAATCTCTTCCCCATCACTATCTTTTCATTACAGATGGGCAAAAGTGCAAAGATAAAAAACAGTCAGAGACATAGTGGTGGTATTTCTCACCACATGAGTCGGGTTAGCTCAGCAGAGGCACCATAGATTGATTGAGAGATAATTAAATAGATGGGATCAATACACCTGTATGCCCTGGAGCCTGGGTGGATCGCACACATACTTTCTTGTGCTGGCATGTATTTATCTGTGCGTTTGTGCACATGCCATCAGCCTTCTCTGTATTTTTTATCCAAACTGATTTCTTCCTTCCCACTCTCATCCAAAAGACCTTGAGAGGAAATATTCCTTACCACTCTGATCTAAAAAGCTTGAGGGGTGAATGCAATACGATTGAATCTTTTGTCTATTCACTTCTTTTGTGTGTGTGTGTGTGTGTGTGCATTCATGCTTGTGTTACTGTCTTTGTGCACATGGGTATGTATATACGTGTCTTTAGCATAACTGCTAGGCTTCCACTAGAGAATTGTTTTTTTAAGCCTGTAAACACCTAGGTCCAGTAAAAGAAATTACAAATATATTAATATGTAATTACTTTTAAATTTTGTTAATTGTAAGGGTGGATGTACTTGTATAAATAAGTTCAATGAAATATGTCTAAGGTTTCTGCAGGTGATTCAACTGGAAAAATTGGTCTTTCATATTTTAAAGTACTTATTGTTAGGACTGGGAACTAAACCGAATGTCTGATTATTAATCCCGCCATCTGACATTTATTTGCTGGACATTTAAATACTTGTATGCATTCTGGATGTATGTTTTGTTTCTATTGGTTACAAAAAGTTAAGAACATGAAGACATCTGTGTTCGGATTCTCTAAGTTACGCTCTGCCATCCTCAAGAATGTGTAAGGCACACTGACCATTTGGCTTGGTGGTAGACTGTGGGGGAGTTCTTGTGGCACAGTTCTAGGTACACACAAATACCATATATTCATTTGTGATGAGATGACATTGAAACACAACTGAGACAACATTGCTGCACTGTTCAATTAATAATTGAACTTCAATCCCTTGACTCAACCGTGTAAACTATTATTATTTCAATCACTATATGAAACAACTAATTATCTAACACATTACCAGGAACATCCAGCATTACAAATACACATTAAACATGTCTTGCAACACGCAAATTCTGCAAATATGCTGAAGAGGACTACAGTTAATTCTCATACTACTTAATAAAATAAAACTTAGAAAAACAAAAACAAAGTATGTAAGTGGTTGCTAGCTTCAGTAATAATATTGTATCACTTAAACGCTAAATTTGAATACACTATTGCACACTTGCCAAACAACTTTCAAATTTTGTGTTAAATAATTCAATGTAATTGCCCCTCTACAGATGTGTTTTAATATGCAAGTCTGTTTTCCCTATTTGACTGGATAGTGTATCAGGCTCTTTTTCTGACTAGCTTTGTGGATTCTGCCCCTAGCATAGTTCATGTAATCAGCTCAGGTTTGCAGATTGAGAGAGTAAATGTACCTTGAATGTTCACCATAGCAATCTTCCTAGAATGAAGAGAGAATGAAGAGCTCCCCATCAGCTAATTATCTCATTGGATTTTGTCCAACATATCCCGGGAACCTACGCGTTACCTACGTTTTGTTCCTCTGAATGAATATTCTGGATTGACATGTTCTTACAATCTTTGTAGTTAGTTATGAAAAGTATTCCAGTTTGAACTTGCTCAGGCGACAGGTAGGACATTACTACACACTGATTCCTTACTGTTTGTAAATATACAGTCTCAAAAAGAACAGTACCAGTAAAATTTTTTAGACACACCTACTCATTCAATGGTATGTCTTAGGTTTTACTATTTTCTACATTGTAAAATAATTATATTTCTTGTGTAGCGCTAAGTCTGGTCGCCTCAGCATACATACAGCTGTTTTCTTTGTGTAATTATCTGTTGTTCTAAGAACAAAAGGATTGAAATTGATACCCAATTATTCTAACACAGTAATTTTAGATGAATGAGGAATGCCACAGAACACTCCCAAACTCATTGTGTGAATAATAAGTACACCAAAATAAAGAAACCTGTGTTCACACATTAATATGTATTCAATTAGCTTTTAAACTTGCCTCTTCTTAAGCAATTCTTGCAACCCAGCAAACATTTAATAAACACAGTAATAAGACATATTCTATGAGAAATACATAATAAGACAAAATTAGAAAGTAATGAATGTGTTCAACTTTACACCTGTTTCATCTGGGTGGGTGGAGGAATTTGACCTCCCACCTGGAAGCCAACTGCCTTATATTACGTGTGATTTCAGAATATCCCACTTAGTGAAGATGCTATGCAAACTGTTGACTTTCCAATTCAAATCTCTTTCATTCCACTACGTCTTTGAGAGTCCAACCTTGATCATACTCATTTTTACAGATGTGGAAAACCATATTCACTTCATTGCTAGTAACCCACTTATTTAGTTGAACAGTGATATCAGGAATGATTCCCAAAGTATGGAAAATAACCCTTGTCCTACCACTACGTAAAGGAGAGGATCGTGGTGATCTTCATATAAGTAAGTTATTTTAATCTTTAGTCAACAAAACTATAATCTTTTCAATCTGTAAATGGCATTCTAAATATAAATGAGTCTGATTTCAGACCTATTGTCTGTTAAATCAACTCCGACTATCTGGCCCCTCAGTGGGTACATCCAGATTTAAACGTGCGGTCAATCTTCCACTCTAACAAACTTCCAGGATCCACAGGTCATCAAAGCCTATGTGTTTTTGTAAGTAGTTTCTGCTGAACTTAAAAGTTTTGTGTCTTTTTGCATAGATAACTAGATAGTAATGTGCAGTGTTTGCTAGTATAACAGCTATTGTTTATGTGTGACATCAAAGTAGTATTCATATTATTGAGGATTAAGTGCTTGCCCATAGCACTGGCTTAAATGGCCATGGAGGCAGAACATGTGGTCAAAATACAGTCAGGTTCACATTTTAATAACTTAAAACGGTACGAAATTCATTTTGTCCTCTAAATATTTTGGTATCTGATGACAAGTGAACTTTCAAAAAGTATGTTACGGTTCTGGTGAAGAAGTTAATGTGCAAGATTGGTTTCCTCTTTAGAAACACTTTTAAACAGATGTTAATAGGATGTATATTTTGAATGCAACATTAATGTCCTTTTTGGATTAAGGCAATTTTGTGTAAATGCCTGCCTTGGGTCCACACTTAAACCATTAGATAACATGTTCCACAGCACATTTGGGTTTATGGCTACAGACCAGCTAAAAGTATGAACAAGTAACTCTTATACTACATGGGAGCAATATATCGTGATGTTTACTTATAAAGCACTCATTTAGAAACTTCAGTCATATTTGTCAACATAATTAATTTCAAACTGAATTGCTGTAAAATTAGATTCCATGATTGGGTTACAGTACATTACATGTTCCCTTGGTTTACACAGAGTTGAATAAACTTGACTGGTTTATCAGACGATCACATGGAATGACAGGGAATCAGCACAGGGTTACAAAGGGGAAATTAAGACGTTTAAGAGACACTGCAATATTTGCAATCCACAATGCTCAATTCTGGTTTCAAACCACATTTTCTATTGACACTTAATTTGTGAAGGTGGTAAATTACCCCTAGTGGCATCAGACCAAGTGTCTGCGTCTGTCCTTGTGGTTCTTGACCCTTTAAAACCATTGAGCACCACATTCATTTTGGAAAGACTGAACATCTAAATTGGACCCTGGGGATGGTCTGTCCTCCAACAAATCAAAGCCAAGTTTCAGGGAGTTTCTGTTTTCAGTTTCAGCTGCAGCTTGGTGATGTCTTTTGGAAACACATTGTCCTTTAGACTGCACTGAAGATAAAACATGGATGTACATGTAGATGAAACATGGGATATAAAAAGGGCTTTCTATTATAAATGTGATTGATTTGTAGATTGATATTAATGACTTGTTGCACCTGTTCTATAAACTGTTCAATAGTAATGATCTACTGCATCTCTGAGATGCATTCTGAAACAGATTTTGATCAACAGGTTGATCAAGAAACCAGATATTCACATCCAACTTTGCATCATACAAAAAATATCACTATCACTATTCTCTGAAATGGAAATGACTTGCAGATGATATCTGTGGTTGTACTTCTGTAAATGTCTGTTCACATGGGCTTGCATTTTGAATAAATAGACACTTGTATTTCTGGTTACTTTAAGAAAGACAACCTTGAGTTTTTTCTCTTCTGACTGTGGTGAGTGCCCAGAATTTGCTGAATATTCAGATCAGATCGTATGTTCTTGCCCAAACATGCTATAATTCATGTATTTTGCTCTGTTATTTTGCTGATAATGTAGCTTACAATTACAGTTTTGCTCAAAAGTTTGCATACCCTTGGAGAATTTGAAATACAGCTCTGGAAAAAATTAAGAGACCACTTTCCAAAAAAGTTGAAAAGGAGATTTTTCAGTGAGGAAAAGAAGCGTTCAATTTGCAGTGATCTCGTAATTTCAAGCCTTCTGTACCTCACTCAAAAGATTCCTTTATGACTTTTTTCACCTATGTGTGTCACCTTGTGTGTCAGTAGCAAGGCTAACATTTCAAGGGTATGTAAACTTTTGATCAAGGCCATTTGATTGATTTCTGTTATCATTATGATTTAAAAAGGAGCCAAACAACTATGTGATAATAAATGGCTTCATATGATCATTGTCCTTAAATAAAATAGAAATGTTTTGCATGAATAGTCATATATTCAAAATCAATGCCAACATTTCACAGTTTTTGCCAGGGTATGCAAACTTATGCGCACAGCTGTATCTGTCAAAATGTACTAATTCTATTAATTGGAAAAACAGCAGTATATCTCTTCAGGATCACCACCCTCTTCTAACCATCATCATGAAAGTCATAACTTGGTCTGTCCTGGCCTGTGTCCTTGTCACCCTCCTCAGCGCTGAAGCATTCAGTGGTGATGAGCGCAGTTGTAAGTGACACGTTAGTGGTTAACCTAATTCATAACCCAATGTCATTTCAAATGTGTTTATTCTATTTTTGTTATAATATCTAAGTTGTAGTTATGGGTCAAATTGTAGTGGTTTTAAATATACAGCTCCAGAAAAGTCCCAAAAAGTTGAAAAGGAAAGAAAAAGGTGCAGTGGTCTCTTAATTTTTTCCCGAGATGTATATTGAATTTTCTCCAGATGATTGCCAGGAAGGGTATACTTCAGGTGAAAACGGTGCAGGTCATTGCTACAAACTGATCAAGAAACAAATGGGATGGACAGATGCACTGGTCAGTATCTCACTCACATTTACAGTGACGTACATAAAAATCTTCACAAAAACATAAATTGATTGCATTGATTACATTACTATTTACCTCTTTATGTTTGCCCATTTCAATTTCAACATTGATTGTTATAGAAATCAATGATAATATGGATATTCCTTTATACAGGCTTACTGTCAGAAAGAAGGCGGTACCCTAGCAGCTGTTCACTCCATTAATGAATACCAGAGTCTTCTATCCATGGTGAAGGAGACCCAGAGCATATCTGCTTATGCCTGGGTGGGACTAAATGATCGGGATGAGGTGAAACATGACTAAACACTAGTGCATAGCAGATCTTTGATATTTTTTATTTATTGAGACAATAGGTAAGTTACTACTGTTCATAACCTTGAACCTTGTCCTCACTGTCAGGAAGGGAAATATGTGTGGACTGATGGGAGCACAGCACCCTTTTCCTGGTCCGTCAGTGCCGTAGCTCAGCAGTGGGGAGACGAAGACTGCGTGGCACTAAACTCTTATGAAGGTTAGTATTGCCAATGTATTCTTGCATTGGATACACAAATGCACCTTTTAAAGATGTTAAACATGGAATTTCTACACAAGAGGCAACTCTTTCTCCAAAGCAACAGGCAAATATCAAAGCCAATCCCAGCAGTGGTGGCAGTTACTTAATACTGCTAAACATCATCATTCCACTATTTCTGCTGATGTTTTTGGAAAATGTTTTGAATTACAATGAAAGAGCAAATTTAAAGGAAATATTTCAGCATCCAAGTGGACTGGATTTAAAATAATTGCCTTTACAGTTCAAGCATGCTACAACACAATTCATATTGAATCCTTGCCTGAACCATATGGACCCTGTAGTAAGAACTAAAAAAAAAAATATTATACAGTGTAAAGAAATTCTTTACAGAAATGTAATATACTGTACGGTATCTGTACTTTTTCTTCTAGAGGAAAGTGCTGCAGTTATCCTTCATTTGTGTTGCGCTATGACTAATAGTGATGTGGTGCTCTACAGGGGCTGAGGGCTTTGATGACATTAGGTGTGACAGTGGCTGTACCTTTATCTGCATGACTAAGATGGAAGAGGAACGCAACACCATGAAAACTCATTGGATTTGATTGAGGACATATTCAGTACCTTTCGATATTTTCTTAACTCTGAACATCTTATTGCATCTTATCTGTAATTAGATTTAGGATCTATCAATCACTGAGGCACCCAGTAAACATCTGTAAGCAAAAAATTGCAAACTCACAATCAGTGTTTTGTCTACGAACACAGACAGGATAGTTCTGCATTAACAGCTAAATGTTTCTCAATACTCTAAAAATAAAATGTTAATGTTTTGTCTATTATATTGAATTCATTGAAACTGTTGATGTCTGATTATCTCTCTATGTTTTATGCCTATCTCTTTGAATAAAACCTTTCAGCATCACCCTGTTTCAAGCATTGTTAATCAATTTCACATATCCCAGTTACATTTCACATTTACTAGCTTGATTGTTTGGTGTCATGTATCTTGTACCTTGTGTAAGACATGCCTGTGTACTTCATAAAGAAAGGAGGAGTTACTCATATCATCGAAACAGTAATGACATAAATACATAGAAACAATAATGTAGAGACACTTTCCAGACACATTTATTGGGCTGATAACATTACTCAAACACAGTGTATGACCATTGTAAACAATAAAACAGAAAGAAAAGGCTTCAACTCAGATGTTCTTCCAGAATTCATTGTGCCAAGCGTTTAAAATACTCCGATTTTTGTCATATTTTTTTATCCAGTTACTATATCTTTTTAAATGTTTATTTGTATTTTTCTTTACATATTCAGTTTTTCAGCAGTACTGATAATTATACTATGTACACCAAAGCCCAAGACACTTATCGGTTCATCAGATAGACAGAAGCTCCTTTCCCAATTTTCCTTTGTCCATTGACCTACTGTTACCAGACAAGGCTGTAAGGTCTTGCCCTCTTGGGTTGTTGCAGTTGGCATGCCTTGTAGGTGACAGTGGTGACAGAATGCAGCTATGAGCCTTGCAGGCCAATTCTGCCTGCACCACTAAGGGGCACTGTCTTAATAAGTCCTTATGTTCCCATTGGTAGCAAGGTGTCTCTATGTACAAAGGCTAAAAAGTCCCATCAGCCACATTGTGTGAAGTCTGTGTGAAGAAGAGGCTTTACGAAATAAATGCTTCTGTGTTTTGTACATTTTCTTTAACCTTTTTTATGTCCCAAAAAGTAATCAGTATCAAAAAACAAATTTTATAATAGATATATTTGTATTGGACTCATTAGCATGTTAGAAATCCAGTAGTTCTCAATGTACATATGAAAAGTAGTAGTCTTTTTGCAAAGCAACGCAGTCTTTTACTTAGGAATATTCTGTTTCTTTTTCTCTTTTTACAATGCCATGAAATAATCTTAGATGAAATACAGCCTTGGTCCATGTTCCAGTTGTTTTCTTCTTTTCCTTGCTCCTCTTTCCCTCCACCCCACTCTTACTTTTTGTCTGTATTTGACTTATTTCTGTACTTGTCCAAGGGAAACTACTTTAGCAGCCACTCATTCACTGGAAGAGAGGAGAGACCAGGTGAGAAGAACACTACTTTATATGCATTTTATACATACACATCTAGCATTGAATCCTTTTTATCCTGGCTAAAGTTCACAGCAGCTTCATTAACTTATGTAATTACAATGTATTACGATTGAGACCATAATAGATAGCAAATTGCAGGAATATTTAACACGTTTTTAATAGCAAAATGACACAACGTGGATGTGATAAAATGCCATCATATTACTTCTTAGCATTGTTCTTAGCACGACACAATGTGGAGTGCTGGATACAGTGGCTAGCTGTGGTATGTCGGCAAACTAAAGCAGACCCCTGAGGTGCCTTACTGCCGGTTAACAACTAAATGAGAATACAATAACAAAATGTTTTTGTCCTACCCATAATATATCGACTCATATACCAAGGCTTTCAGCCAATTAGCTATCAGGTATTAGAGTCACCTGGTTTATAACATAAATGAAATAGTACACAATTGTAAAACCAAATTATGTTAATAACTGAAGTAATGGTGACAAAGAAAGTAGTATTTTCTATTATTTCATGGGCAAGTTGTGTGTTGTTTTCTATTCCCAGTATCACATAGGTAAAGTGTAGTGGTGTCCATGTTAATATTCGCAGAGTATGCTGAATGACACTGCAGTATCTGTTAGTATTCTGCCAACTGCCCAATACACATTTTCCATCCAATTAGCCCGCCGACACTTGGCTGTGAGGGGGCTGACGTTTCTCAGCCTTCAATGTTTAACCTTAGAGGAACAACCAATTAGATAACTTTCCTCCTTTAATGATAATGTACCCCCCCCCCCCCCCGCATCACCTTGGAGATATTTACATCTTTAAACAAGTACAACTAGTGTAATTAAAGACAAGAGACGGCCCTGCTGCTACTGTACCACCTCTGTTTATTCCCTTGGGGCGGGTTGGAAGGGTAGGGTTAAAAATGTGCGTAAACGTGTGAGTACTGTGTGTGCATGTGTGCGTGTTTGTGTGTGTATGTGTAAAAGCTTGCATGGGTATGAACCTGATCACCATCCAAGCGTCTTTGAGTGTGGGTGTGTGTTTGTGTGTGTATGTGTAAAAGCTTGCATGGGTATGAACCTGATCACCATCCAAGCGCAAGCGTCTTTGAGTGTGTGTGTGTTTCAATCTCTCAACAACTGCTGCACAGAATAAGAATTTCATCGGAGAGCGAGATGATAAGAGAGGAGAACAGTCGTGCTACAGTACAGTAGACCCTGAAAAAAGAATACAATGAATAACAGGGGTTACCTCTTGCCCTCACTGTATTTATGCTTCAGGGGTAAAATTCATTTTGTGCAGCAGTTGCCCAGATAAATTGGCTGAAACAGAGGAGAGGAGATGGTAAACAGACTGCATGCAGAGTCCCTGAATAACACTGAGATGCTGAGCTGGCTTTGTAGTTATGGAGAAGGGCTCACAGACTCAGTCCCTCCAACACTTGTGTTGGAGATATTGCTAAAGAATTACTATAAATCATATACAGTCAATTTCTAAAATCCATAAACAGAAACACACACCCGGAAAATTGACAAAATTACAAAGAAATATCAGTTGAATGCAAGTTTGTAATTTTAGTGCTCAATAAAGTGTATAAGAAAAACAATCACCTGGAATGTCCACCGCCATTTTGTAAATATCCACTAGTCAGATGTAGTTTAACACATTGTTAACAAAATGGCGGTGGAAGGTGAATTGAATTCGTGTTTACCTCGGTACTGGAGCTTTTGGGCCCTGTTGTTGGGACAGTCTTTGCCTTGCATGCTGAAGTTGATATTGGTCCGGATGCAGCGATTGTTCAGTGGTTGAACAGGGCGAATGTTGTCACTCATACTGAGGAAGATCTGAGAGGGCTGGTTCTGACTCAACAGCCGTAAAGAGTGCATCTGGAGCGGAAGGAGGATGATAGAGAAGTGGTATTCATGACATCACGACAAGAGTAACATCAATAAAAGCAAAGAGAGGAGATACGCAAAAAAGATTCATTGAAAGCGGTGCACAGAGGAAAATTGAGAGAAATCAAAAGAATGAAAGAGGAAATTTGTGGGGAATAAAAGTGGAGAAAAAGCACAATGTTTCAGTACAAATCGGAGAGTGATCCACGTACAGCATGGCATTGCTGTGTGACCATGTCATTAACAGCAGAAAGGAGCTACTGTAGAGACAGACCTGCATCCGTGTGATGTACACGGGCTTGTTCATCAGGATCCAGGTGGCTGTCTCAAAGCACGGTGGGATGGTCATGGATCCATCGTACGTGATAAAACTAGAGGTTTCCGGGTAAATCTCCTCGATGTTCAGGCCTGTCAGCAGATAAGCATCGTCTGGAGAAGACGGGCATGTTAGGAAGGTAGAAACAAAATATTCCATCTAAATATGTCATTAAAGCAGAGTTCTTGAGTCCTGGTCCAGGAGACGTCCAACTCAAACACTTACTAGTTGAATCACATTTTTGTTCCTCCCAGTTTGTTGCGCCATAGTTCCAGGATTATGGAACACTGTATTCTAAGCTTGTATTAATACATCTTCACGTCTTCTCATGCTATTACTTAGTTTCGAATTTACATGATATACAGAGTTTGTCTTTCAGTCTGAAAATGTATTAAATTACATCCATTCTAACCAGAATGTTTGTTGTTTGCAGATTGTTTATTTCATAATGAGCAGATTTTTTTCAAGCTGCTTGGCAGGCCGTTGGTATGGCGGACTGAATCACAGGCTCCTGTATGCTAAGTACACTGTCCTCCCCAAGATAGTAATTAGAGTAACCGCAGGTTTCTTTTCCCCTCTAGCACTCTATCTGTCCATACCTCTTCCTTGTTCTCTCTCTCCATCCATCTCTCTCTTTGTTGTCTTCCTCTATTTCTCAATGCATCTATCTCTACACACTGCTAACACACTCCCAATACACTGTGATCTGCTGTGGTTTTGGTGGATAATAAATGGGAGCCAACTGCACTTTGTTGTGATGAGGTCAGAGTAGCTGCTTCCTCTATGCTAATGTGGACTGGCATTGGCACTTTAGATGTTATTCACATTCACACAGCGTCTCGATCTAGACTAGAACACAAACATAAGCATGCTCACCAGCCCCTACCCAGAAATACAGACAACCTGAAAGATAATGAAAAACAAAAACGCCAATCCTTAATCTGTGAACATCAATCATGTTTCGATTCCATTACCACCCTACTAATCCTGCCCTGCAGTCCAGTTACTCGCGCTCCACTATCACGTATCTCTGGTAGCTGCGTTGGCATTAATAATTCCATTTGGATATTCACGTGTGTGTGTTTGTATGTGTGTGTCTGTGTGTGTGAGTGTGTGTGTGTGTGTGTGTGTGTGTGTGGAGAGGGATTTGAAAAAACATGATCTGGGCAAACAGAGCTGTAAGCAAGGAGAGGACTCCTAGTGTAGATAGGGGTGTGTGTATAGATATGTGTGTAAGGTTATGACAACTGAGTCCGTTAGAGTACTCCAATCCACTAGGGGTCACTATGTTTATTCAGCCTTTTCTCAACTCCATTAATCCAATTATGGACATCTTTTCTCAACTGTTGCCCTGGGCAATCTCAGCAGCAATGTACCTTTCCAATATGGCTGTCTAGTAGCTTTCTGTCTCCACCTAGTAACTCTCTTGAGGAATAAACTGCAAACTATCTAATCACTCTTTGGCATTTTCCACTGTGTTTCTTGTTATTATTGTTCCATGGTATTTACCATTGTTAGTGTTCCACTTCTACTTACTTTTATATGTTATTCTTGTGATGGTGTCTCTGTTCAACATTCGATTGAGGAATGCATTTGAAGTCTCTGCAATCTGAAGTATAAGAGAAGAATCACCCAAAGTCACAAAGTAAGATACTATGCAATTGTATGATCCAGTGTTTCTCAATCCTGGTCACTGGGACCCAAAGGGGTGCATGCATTTGTTTTTGCCCAAGCACTCACACACCTGATTGAAACTAAAGACTTGATTATAGGTTGACTACGTTAGTCAAGTGTGTAATTGGTAGGGCAACATCTAACTCAGTGTGTGAGTGCTAGGGCAAAAATGTATGCATCCCTTTTGGTCTCAAAGACCAGGATTGGGACACACTGGACTGATCAATGCATGATTTACACAAATAATGCAAGTTAATCTTAAGTATAACATTTTTAAGTCTGACCCACTATCCATTATACACTCCCGCCATCTTCTATAATAGGTGTGAACACCAAAGAGAGACCTTTAATAACTGCTTTTAGTTGTCCTGTATTGCCCGAGCAGTTGTCATAAGACCCAGGATTCAAAGTTAGGCTTGAAACACATTGCTCTGATAAAGTTGCTTGGCCTGAGTCCCAAGCCCTAAGCTTCCTAGCATGTCCTCCATAAGCACTCTTTTCTCAGAACTAAAATTGTCAAGATGTCTTGAGGGTATTGTGATTAAAAATAAATGGATGTCCCTTGTCGCTACAACCAAAATTACTTCCCTTTTTGACCTGCTATGGAAGCATTTCTCTCTCTCTGTCTATCTCTCTTTGTCTCTCTAAGATATGTTGAATATGTGCTAATGGAAAAATCACCAGGGGGTATTTCACAAGCTGTAATTACTTTTACTTCACTTTAACGTGTGAAGTAACTACAGTGAGGAACAGTTAAACAATATGGCTTGATATCAACTTGACATCCGGAATAGAAACAAATACAACACTGACACAGTGTCCTATCGTAGACAATCCACCACATTTGTTTTGTACTTGTCAAGTAGATTGGTTCCATGTTGAAATTGACTCAAATTCTAATCAGTCTCCAGAATCTCACTGTCTACCACCAATGTGAATCTGTTTCCAGATGTGACCCCACACAGTTACAGAGTTACCCTGTTCTAAGGTCTAATAATGGCTCAGGACAATAACGCTTCAAGTAGGCTCTGACTGGCAGTCTTAATAACAGAAAACCTAACACGATGTGTGAATGTGTGAATGGTCCTCTGAAAACCATGAGTCACAATAAAGAGACATTGGTTCCGGTGATTATGATTAATTACGTAACATCCCATCATTTTAGCAGCTAAAACAATCAGACAGGACTCTGAGTGCATTACTTCAACAGGCAAATGGCTGGAGTTTGGAGTGAAGACTAGGATAACAGAAAATGAGTATAGATGGCTAGATGAGGTGTTGATTCGTTTCATGTTTAAAGAGACGACAGGGCCATCCCTCTTTCAATGGCCAACCTTTCTGTCAGTTAAGTTGCTGGATACATGTGGGGGGTGTGCAATGACATATAATTCCTTTTGGTGAATGCTCTAATTATAACTCAACAACTTATAACCAATATAAAGTGCCCTCGCCAATTATTGCACACCTTGATAAAGAGCTATGAATTTTTGCTTGTGTTATGGACTTGATCTTACACTGAAAATAGAAATCTAACATGTATTTGAAGCACTATTGTTCAAAGGATATCAAAATCCAAAACGTGTGTCACATTTGAATAATTGTAATAATTGCCAAAAAATTATCTCCAAGGATCACTTTTGGAGAATTGAAGAAGTTGGCTGAATGTTTGTGTTCAAATTTCTCGTCTTAATGAGATAGTCTTTCTTCTGGCAAGACATCAAAATAGCTTGTTAGTAGATGACAGGTCGCACACTTTTTATCCCTCAAGCCCTTATCGTAAACAATTGTCCTTGGTGATATCCCAGTCATAACTGGACTGAAGTTGGATGCCATCTCAAGTGGTGATACAAAAGCTGCCCCTTCTGCCCTTGATTTAGCTTGAGGGCATGATGAAGGGTTGATATCACCCACAATCCAATGCAAATTATAATAATGTGTTTAATGTTCTGCAGGTGGCAGTGAATAGTTAAATTTAATCTACAAGACAAGAAAATGAGATTTATTCAGAGCATTAGATTTCACACTGACCAAAACTTGATCATCACTTTTCCTTGATCGGGCAAGTACACGTATGTAGCAGAAGCACAAAAGTTGTCTTAGGAATTTTAACTCAATTTCTATCATTTAAATGGTTAACAGAGAGCACTTTGACCTGGGTCAGCAAGTTCTCGAAAGACAATGTCATGGGGGAGCTAATTATTGTAACTAGCTTGATATTGAAATTGACAGCTTAGCACCTGAACATAATGATGCACCAGAGACTACAAATCCTTTCATACATGCCTAGAAACCCCAAATAAAGCCATTAACACCTTTTTGAAATAGCCCTATAAAGCTATTTCAAAACCTTACAGAGATAGGGAATACCACTTTCCCCAAGTGGCATGCTAATTGTATTGGAATGACTAGTTTCCATGTTTATTTACTGATCTATTTTGGTGTTGAGAACAGGGTGACTTCCTTAAACGCTAATTTGAAAGCAGGCGTAAAGAATTTGCATGTAGCACAGTAGTGCAAGCTAGCTAACTAGGTGCAAAAACAGGGGCAGTACGACTCTTTGTGGCCTACAATCCATTATATTTTGAGAAACTTTTAAGAGTTGTCATTTTTATTTTCTAAATACAAAATACCTTTCTTTCATTGGGATTCACAAGTGTGCCCCCTTTTGGTATAAGTAGCTAAATAACCAAAACAGAAGTTCATACTTGAAAAGTATGCTTGGTGTATTTCTTACAATATCTTTTAATTGTCTTGGATTTAACAGTTTCTGATAATTTCACACTGTATTCTCTTACAGAGAACGTTACAAAATCAAAGAAAAAATAACAATACAAAAGCCTGCTTATGATCCTAGCTCAGTTTTGGTCAAATGTTTAGTTTTGCCTTTGTAGTCAAGAGCTTTTACCAATCTGAACCAGACTTAACCAGCAATTTTCCTCTCCCTGATGTGGATTTCAACGTTATCTTATCTTTATGTCTTGATTTCCCACCAACATTTTCCAGAGCAATTGCGCCCCCTGGTTGGTATTGTCATCAAAACAGCTGAATCCTATAAACTGACTGTGGAGTATTTATGTAAAAAGTGTTTTAGCCCTCCAGGACAGGAGTAGATTGGTCCTGCTATAGATGATATGGGAGCCAGTAACGTCAGAATGAGAATGAGATATTCTTGATACAGAGAAACTGGCTGGATGATTTGGGGATTTAAATGTTGTCGTGTCAGTTCCTCTGTTTTACACATCTAAATAAGGATTTTCCTCCACTAATCCACACACCAAACTACACACTTTAAAGAAGACTTAAAATTATACTGTAAAATATAATACATTAAAAACATAATTGTATATTTCTCCACCCAGAGATATTATTTGGTGGAAGTATCTTCAGCTCTGAGCATGTTGGGATCTCAAATAATTGGATTTGGCAATATTTCACAATTCCTTATAAAACTGTTGAAGCTCTGTCAAGTTCTTTGGAGAGTGATGATTGAAAGAATCTTCAAGTCATGGCACACCGTTTCAACAGGATTTTCGATGAGGCTCTGACTGGGCCATTCAATGAGATTTATGTTATTTCTCAACCACTCCACTCCACATAATTTCAGATTTTTTGAGGAGGGCAGCAGGGTCTCTCTCAAGGACATTTGAGTACATTGCTCCATTAATTTTCCCTTTCTTAGAAGTGCCCAATCCCCTGACAATGAGAAATATCCCCATAACATGAATCTGCCACTACCATGCTTCACAGTAGGAATGGGCGATATGCTGTGTTCACCAAACGTAATACTTGACATTTTAGTTTTGTCAGACCACAAAACGTTTTGCCACATGGCTACAGAAACACCTTCCACTTCTCATTCATTTTCTTGACTGTCCTGCGAGGGATAGTCAAACTACTAAATATGTTTTATACCCATCCATTGCGGTTGATGAATAGATATCTGGTTAACAACTGATTAGGATTTGATAAGTACACTAATAAAGGACCGATCAAGTTGCAGCTTGCACACATCCCTCGATTCCAAATCACAATACTATTTTGGCATATTTGGCAGCACAAATTCTCTCTCTCTTTGTGGAGACATGTCCAATTTAAATATTTACATTTTGTATTCATAATACAGAATTTAATAAAATAATAAATAAATGGTTGTATGGTGTTCTTTGAAATGAGAGACACTCCAAATTTAAATGCATGAAACTCTGAGGCACTGATATGACAACATCTGAAAAGGTTCTAGGGGTGTAGGCTTCCTATATGCATTTTACTGTATCACTAATGTCCAAAAACATATGGCAAAACTGCTAAATGTACTGATAAAACACTTCTGAAAAGTTTACGGTGAATACAATATAGATACAATTCTGAATGATCCTAAATGGATCTAAAAGGTCTACACACCCTGTTAAAATGCCAAGTTTTTATGATGTAAAAAAATTAGACAAAGACAAATCATCTCAGAACATTTTCCACCTTTAATGTGGCCTATAATGTGAACAATTCGATTGGAAAAACAAACTGAAATCTTTTTAGGGGAAAAAAATAAAAATACAAACTCACAATAACCTGATTGCAATAAACTAATATTTTATTGAAGCACCTTTTGATTTTATTACAGCACTCAGTCCTTTTGGGTAGTAGTCTATTAGTATGGCACATCTTGATGTGACAATATATGTCCACTCTTCTTTCTAAAAGTGCTCCAAATCTGTCAGACTCCTTTGCACAGCCCTTTTCAGATCACCCCACAGATGTTCAATTGGATTCAGGTCTGGGCTCTGGCTAGGCCATTCCAAAACATTAATCTTCTTCTGGTGAAGCCATGCTTTTGTGGATTTGGATGTGTGCTTTGGGTCATTGTCGTGCTGAAAGGTGAACTTTCTCTTCATCTTCAGCTTTTGTGCCAAAATTGCCTGGTATTTAGAACTGTTCATAATTCCCTCCACATTCAGTCCCCAGTTCCAGCTGAAGAAAAACAGTCCCAAAGCATGATGCTGCCACCACCAGGCTTCAAAGTTCAAAAAGGTTCAAAAGTTCAAACGGGATTATTTGTCATTTGCAATAACAAGTTATGGCAATGAAATTATTGGTTTCCTACTCCCGACAGTGCAGTTAAAAGTAAAAAAAAACAGTAATTATAATATAAAAATAAGAAGATAACACAAAAATCTAGAATAAAACTATAAAAAACACGCAATTTGAGAATGTATCTTTACATAAATTTTCGAGGGATGTCCAGTTCTTGGTAATGACTGTGTTGTGCCATATTTTCTCCACTTTATGATGACTGTCTTCACTGTGTTCCATGGTATAGCTAATGCTTTGGAAATTATTTTGTACCTTTCTCCTGACTGATATCTTTCAACAATGAGGTCCCTCTGATGCTTAGGAAGCTCTCTGAGGACCATGGCTTTTGCTCTGAAATGCAACTAAGAAAATGTCAGGAAAATCCTACTTGAACAACTGAACTTTTTTTGTGATTAATCAGAGTCACTTTCAATTATGGCAGGTGTGTAATGACTTCTATTCTATGTGATTGGTTAATTCTGAACACAGCCACATCCCTAGTTATAAGAGTGTGTGCACACTAGTGCAACCAGGTTTTTGTGAGGTTTTTATTTGACATTTTTCCCCCTCAAAGATTTCAGTTTGTTTTTCATATGAGTTGTTCACATTGTAGGTCATTATAAAAGTGGAAAAAGTTCTGACACGATATATCTTTGTCTCATTTTTGTACACCACAAAAACCTGGCATTTTAACATGGGTGTGTAGACATTTTATATCCAATGTATACATACATACATACACACATAATATTATTGTTTTGTCAGATATATGACATATGTTACAACATAGGTTGTATCTTAGGGATAATGGCACAGTGAATGTAATACTTGGAACTGCTGGTGAGTGATGATGCATTGGGACTCCATACCCATATAAATAGCCCCAAGGTAGATCCACAGGAGCTTTTTCACAACTCGGATGGATGTCCTTGTTTTGGTAAAATTCTCACATCTCTTTAAAAACAATCATCTACTCTCAGTTTCCCTTTTCAAGTGTTTAAATTAAACCTTCATGTATACATTTAAGCTACTAAAATTTGAGAGTGTCATACTTACCTTCATAAATATAGACACTATGACCAGTCCGTTAGGGCTCTTGGCTGCCTCTGTGTAGTTTGTATACAGCTCATGGTTGTAGTGTATAAGTTGAACCTGGAAATGAACAAACACATTTCAGAAAATCAACATTTCTCAAGACACCTCATGCATTTTGGATATATTTTGATCAACTGAAAGGGGCCCTATTAAGGATTTTATTCTGTACTACTAGTATAAATAGAAGCCAAAATGACCAGAAGAAATTAGCAGTTAATGCTTTAAGTTGATGTTTATTTTATACTTTCTTTCTACAAAATTGTTACATGCTCCTGAGATACTGTCCATTCAAATTTTACTCTGGTCCGTCTAGAAATTTACATTGGCGTGTGTTCTCCTCATACTTACTTTAGACACTCCCAGGACTCACCCCTTGATCCTAAACTATTCTTTACTAGTAAATACTATTTTGGTCTCTTTCGGTTAGGGAAGAAGAGGATGAAAAAAGTTTTGTAAATGTTTTGACAGTGCTCCTTTAACAATTTCAAATAGACATAATCAAAGATAATTTTATTGCAAAATATCTAATAATGTCTTTCTTTCTAAATTCTAATAATAATCTTATCTATATTTTAAGGTGAAACCTTATTATTTTTTGTATGATCTATTCTGGCCCTAGGGTGGATTAAATTGGAATTTTAACTATTGCTTCATTTAGAACGATAATCCTAACAGGAATCCATTTTCCAAATGATTCTGGTGAGTTTTTATTTGCTGAAGTATCTTTTTTAAACATCAGATGCTGCTTGCTTAGCATGATGGAAAGCTCCTGTGTATACGCAGTACTTCTGTTCAAGTCCAGCCACTAGTATGTATCATGTAGATTAATGACCTGAAAAAAGTCACAACTGAGCTGATGTAACCAGAATATTTGTGTATTTTAATAAATGTCCACAGACAATTTGTTTCTCATGGTGGAATATCCATTGCTATATAACACAATTGTTGAGCCAAAAATTATACCTGAAAATGGTGTACTATGTCATGTACTTTGTGTCTAATGTCATCTAAACCACTCACTTTAAAAAATGAATTTCGTGACGATTGGATGGATTATGGACATAAACAACATATTCCACATCCGGTCCAAAATGAATGGCTCAAACAATTATTTTGTTTTTTGCAGGAGTCAAAATTTGTGCTGATATAGCAAAGTCAGAGAAATGTTTTAAAATCAAACAATGTAATAGACAGTCGAGGCCAACATAATGGCACCCTTGCACCCTTGAATGCTATCTTCAAATAACTAAAATGTCTACAAATATGTTGGAATTTGGTCTACCCCATTATTTATTATCATTATTAGTAGTGCCTAATCTTTGTTTTGACTCAGAACTTAAAATATACTTTTAAAAAATAAGCAGAAATGGCATTGACAAAATAATTAACGCTCAAATGTTTCCTCTTGTCATTAATGTGATTCCTGCACCTTTGTTCCAGTTTCGCCAGATATGACACCTGCTTCCCAACTACTATTCAATGGTTTTCTGGACTCATGGCTATCAACTTCAGAAACATCCAGTGTTTGGTCTTGAATAATTTCTTGGTGCTTTTTGAAGTGAGTTTCTGGTCATTGTCCTTCCTGAAAGAACTATGACATTTTTGATGGAAACCCAGCTTTCTGGGTTGGACATTGCGCTCCAAATTTCCTTGGTATTATCCTGATTTTGTGATGCCATGCACATGATAAAGGCAGTGCCAGAGGCAGCATTGCAACACCAACATATTACAGAACCTCGTCAAAGTTTGACTGTGTGCAAGTTCTTCTTTTCTTTGAAGGTTACATATTGTTTTCTGTAAACAGAGACATTGTGCTTTACCAGAAAGTACTAACTTGGTCTCATTGATCCACTAGAGATTGTCCACGAGATGATAGTTGCAAGTTCAGGTGTATTTTGCCAAATGGCGGTCCGTTTTTTTTTGTTTCATCCTCAGCAGTTGGTCTCCTACCATGCAACTCCCTTTCCCTCAGCTTAAAACAGATGGTGTGAGTTGAAACTATGGTACCTTGAGTCTGAAGGTCAGCTTGCATCTGACTGGCAGTTGATTGAACTGCTTTCTCATCCATTAACACAATCTGTTACTGCAACCTATAATTACGTTTTCTTTTGCGGCCACATACAAGAAGGCTGGATATTGTAGTGTGGGCTTCTTGATAACAGTAAGTACAGAGGAAACAGGAACACCAAGGCTTTGGAGATGGAATTGTAGTCTCGAGCCTGTTCATGCCTGACTAGAATCTTGTGAGCAGTGGTCTGGATTCAAAACCTATGCTGCAGCAGAACATGTGCTTAGACCTCTGGACCGTAGGCCACTTATTTTCTAACAGAGAAAATATGTTGTCGCATCTTTCTGAGTCATCATTTGCAATTGACTACAATCCAATATACAAATGTGGCTAAGCATGTCATAAAACACTTGGAAACGTTATGAATAGGATGCACCCGAATAGCGCAGTGGTTGAGTCACTGGAATACGGCAAGTGTTCAAATCCTATTTGCGGCATAGCGTCAACGCTCGGGGCCTTAGATGTGGCGGTGAAACTGGCTCAGCACCATCCAGGGATGGTACGGATGATGTCGGACAAAGGCCTTGCCTCATTGCGCATTGTGTGAATTGGTCTTCATGGAAATGGAGAAAAATAGACAAAAAAAAATTACACTGTAAACCGAGCCATATTATATCAGAATCTCCTTCTGGATTATGTGTCAGGACTGATTTACATAATTTATTTGACTTTCCAATAATCCATGTTGGCAATTTCTGTTGTTGTTGCAAACAGTATAATTTAAACATGGATTTATATGGCACAGTAGATTTTGTTTTTGTTGAGTGCCGAGACATTATCCAGAATAGTATCTGGGTGTAATATGAGTTGGTTTGGAGTATTTTGGAGGATTTGATATCATGCTTGGACAACGCATTAAAGTCATCCACTGCAGGGGACAAGTTAATGTGACAACCAATTTTCTCTGTAACAAAACAACATATTTAGTGAATTTCAGTGCCTTTGGGAACTATTCTGAACCCTTCCTTTTTCTACATTTTGTTGTATCATAGATTTAACGTATGAATGATTCAATATTTGGCAATATTTGTCACCATCAATCTACACAAACTCATGTATAATGACAAAGTGAAAACACATTTTTGGAAATGTGTGTACATTTATTGAAAAATGGAAACATCTCAAGTACATACATTTTCATTCCCTATGCCTTAACTCTCCAAATTGAGCTTGGATGCATTCTGTCCTTTGATCATCCTTAAGGTGTTTCTAGAATGTGATTCAGTTCCAACTTTGGAAAATGCAGTAGATTGGACAACATTTAGAAACTGTCCATATAAGGTACCGCACTTCACAGTGCATGTTGGAACAAAAAACAAGCCATGAAGTTCAAGGAACTCTCTGTAGACCTCTGAGAATTGTGTTAAGGCACAGATTTGGAGAAGATTGCTTTAGCATTGAAATCTCCAGGGAGCACAGTAGGCCTCTATTATTCAGAAATGTAAGACATTTGGAACCACCAATACTCTTACTAGATCTGGCTGTCTGGCCAATCTAAGTAACCAGACTAGAAGGGCCTTGGTCAGGGAGGTGACCAAGAATCCATTGGCCATGCAAACTGTTTTTCAGTTTCCCTGCAGAGATCTGTGAACCTGCCAGAAGGACCACCATCTCTGCAGCACTGTATCAATCAGGCCATCATGGTAGAGTAGCTAGACAGAAACCACTGTTGAGTAAAAGGCACATGACATGCAACCTGAAGGGCTCTAGAAGGAGGGAAGACAGAATCTGGTCTGATGAGACCAAAATCTCACTAGGTGTCACTGCTCATCTTAAAGCATGGTGGTAGGAGCATCATGTTATGGGGATTGTTCACAGCAGCAGGGACTGGGATAGTGGTCAGGAAGGCTGAGGGAAGGCTGAATGGAGCAAAATCGACAGAAGTCCTTGAAGGAAATCTAATCCGAAACCACAAGACCTCACACTACGGTGATGATTAATCTTTCAGCATGACAACGACAGTTGCAGCAGGGCCAGTCTGTGAATGTCTTTTGGGCAGCTAGTCCCAATCTTTCTTTTACATCCTCTGAAGCCCTGTCAGATTGAATTAATAGGATTGTTAGACTGAGATGTTCAGGTCTCATCACAGATGTTTATGGGATTCAAGTCCAGGCTTTGGTCTTTCACTTACTCCACATTTTGTTGAGTTGTACTTAATATATCAATAAGTATAGGTTATAATATCGATAATTTTTTATCCAGTTTAAAACACTTCTCTTTTTACGTGCCTATGACTGAGTGCCTAAACAACACTGTTGGCCCTCCCGCTTTTATAGCTTCTTCATCAAATCTATTAGGGGTCTACCAGCTATATTCTTTTATTTTGTTTTTATTCTATTTAAATTTTCTTTTTCTATGTTTTACCTTAAATATTTTTTCTTGTAATGTTCTGCTGCTATCAGAGGTATAAATGTGTAAATGTAACAATCTTCTGATGACGGATAATGCAAGTTCTTGTGCTGCTGCTGTAATTTAGACATTGATGTAGGGTATTATCTCACGAAGGGACTGATGGGTTCATCCAAGCACTTGGAGTGCGAGGATTGAGATACCGGTGTGGAGAGTCCTCCTGGAGGGTGGTTAGATAATTGTAACAATCTTATTTTATCTGTCGCTGTGTTTTTCTATTTTTATCCTATAGCAGTTTCCTTTTTTTACTCTTTCTTTGTAAAGCACATTGAATTGCTTCGATGTATAAACTGTGCTATAGAAATAAACTTACTTGCCAATATATAATTCAATACATTTTAAATTGTATTAATACATTTGGTATGTAAAACAACAAAATCCGAAATGTACAGAAAGTGAAGGACTCAACACTTTTTAAGACACTTTGTATGCTGTACATATACACAGTAGGGGTAGAGCAATTTAACCAGATGGCGCTGCAGTCGTGCTAGTTTGACCCTGCTCTCTCTGAGTGAAAAAGTTATGTGCATAGAGAAACAGACCAATAATTATGTCAAGTGGTTTATGAACATAGACAAATTACAGATATTCATTGCTATTCCCCTTTGAAATAAGTGTCCTGCAAACCCACACATGCTCTGCATGACCATGCGATAATCTGAACATGGTCAACATGGGTTTTGAGTTAAGCAGGCATGTGGTATCATTGGACCGCAGTTTAACAAATTAAAACTCAAAGCCAGAGGGAGAGAGAATGAAAGGGAGAGGAAGGTGGCAAGTAGAGGTGGGTTGCACACTGACACTAACATGTTGCTGTTTTGACCTGTTTTCTCTCTTGCTTAAATAATTGCCTTCTAAAAAGACATCAAATACATTGCACCTCTACCCACCAGCTAGCCCTACTACTCACTCGCTCATCCCTCCTGAAACCAAAGCCATGACTTCAAGCTCCAGCAGCAAGTTTCAAAAATGAAAATGAGAGTTTGTTATTTTGCCTACAAATGAGCAGTAGCTCTGCGTGCGTCCTTGAAAAGAACAACCACAGAAAATAATGTTAAAAAAAACATGTTAAAAGCAAAACAGCCCTCTGAAAAACCTGTAGAGAGGGATGAGGGCTTTGTTGCATTTAAAGGAATTCACTCCAAAGCTACGCTTTCACACCTCCATCTGTATTGTCTAACCTCTTCCATTATTAGCTCCTATCTGTAAAAAGCACCTCAACACCTCTGGGCTAAGCTAACGTTGTGCACAGTATGTGCTGTTCTGCTCAGTTTCCCTATAGTGCCTTCACAATCAATCTGAAAATTCAAAACAGATTGATATTCCAGGTAAAATTCTAAGACAAATCGGGTTTTGCTGAATTTAACTGAGTTTTTGGCCAACGGTTTTCATCTCACATGCAACGTGTTGATTTGTAAATCTATTATCTGTAGGGTGATCTGAATTGTCTGACACTGACCTTATGAAATCAGATGTCAGACTAGATATGTAGAATTAAGGGCATACTTTACAAAACAAAATTTCTCAAGTTAATTTTGATATCAAAAGACTTATGGAAAGTTTAAAGAAATGTTGAAATATGCGATTGATCATCAGATTTCTGATAATTGTCATGGTTCAGAATAAGATATTTAGTGCTGCAGTAAGCAACCCATACACTTCCCCATAAAAAATCACATTTATCATTTTGAGTAATACAGAAATCTAAATGTGAATAAAAGCCTGTTTCTCCATCAACAGCATTAGACTATTACACCTGCTGGGAATGTGGACATTTTGAATCTCAGAGGTCCCTTTCAATGGGAGAATGGTGGTTTATTTTCTAACGTCCATGGAGTGTGTGCTGTACATATCATGTTACTTGTTGTTTCATCACCCCTTTTCACACCTCTGCTTAGACAGCGAGAGAAGTGGAAGAGTGGAGTTAGAGGAAAAATGACGAGAGACAGAGAGCGAAAAGCCTCAGCGAGAGTGGCAGAGAAAAAGAGAACCTAATAGCAGTTACATTGAGAGCGAGAAGTAAGAGACAGGATGTGGTAAAGAGGAACGCTGAGATGACTCTGTGTCAGAAATCAAGGGATGATTGTCCTGTGCTGTGTTGCGCCACACTGTGCTTGTCTGTGTTTCAGCTTCATGAGACTACGACCCAATTCACCCCGAGGACGAGAGAGGGGGAGGGTCAGTTACATCCAAGCCTCTTTCACTCACCCTGTTAGCACTGTCCATTTTTCTTCCGCTATCGACTTGCTGTCTTCATATTTCCCCAACATTATGCCTAGCCAAGCTATCACGCCATAAAGAGCCTGTCAGAGCCCTACTCCTGAGCAATGCTGTCCGGGCACGCAGTCCTGACACCTTTCCCTGTCATTCACATACACACTCTTTATCAATCCATCTGATTCTCTCTCTGAAATATATTCTCTTTCATTCATTCCACCCACTTTCTCGTTCCTCTCAGCCCTGACAGTCTCTCTGGCTCTCATCAGAACAGTTAACAGACAGAGCTCCTACAGTCCCGTGGTTATGACCGATACAACTCCTCTTGCAGTTACTATGTGTGAATGTGTGCATCTTTGTGTGTAAGGTTTGCTCTTTTGGCCTCCTTTGTCTGTATCCTTGACCCTTTCTCACCCTTTCTCACCCATTCCCTATCATTTCTATAGTCCTACCCCTTCAGTCTGGGGTTTTCTCAAACACCTTTCCTAACCTTGTGCCTCTTTTCTCCTCAGTCCTCTCTGGGCTCCTTTTGAAAACGTTCAAAGGTTGTCGTGGAGAATAGTAAATTAACATGCACAAGACATGCACAAAAACGTGCTATGATGAGAAACAGTCTGTTTCCGTTCGTGGCTTCTCTACTGACTCATTTCAAGCTAATTACGTTAAGTGTGAATCACTAAATGTATAAAGGTTGAGCAAGACCCACCCACCTTCAAGAGTGTGAGGAACCTGTGGCTTCCTTGGTTACCCATTGGCTAACAGACTGACCTGTTAGCCAATGTATAAAGGTTGACCTTTTTAAATGCAATTCTCCGGTTGTCTGGTTGTGTTATTGAATTACAAAATTGCATTAAAGAAAAAACATCTGAACATTTTCAACACTGCTTGGTCCCAAGCTTACAAAATAAATACAATTATAATGCTCTCCACATGCCCTTTATACCTACATTGGGTCATTGTGAGTGTGGGCTAGCCATAACTAACCAGAAAGTTAAGTTAACCAAGACCACACCAATCATTTTACAATATTAAGCAAGTAATGAGTGGACACAGACTATACTAAGGGAGTGAATAGTAAACTTTTATCAAATGCTTTCCACACACATGGCTTTGTGTGCTTGGACACTGGGTTCCCACATTTTCTCTCTCCCACGCAGAATACCCTGAAGTTAAAGAACTCTTCTTGTAGCCTGGATTTCTTTATGTGAGTGCAAAACCGAATGTCAGGATATTCAACTTGTTGTTTTCAAATTGTTGCACATTGAAACAGCACTGCAGCATTTTGGTGTGTTTTGCTATTTCTGAATAACTACAAAGAACAACAAAGTTGTCTCTTGTGAAGTGGGAACTTCCTTCTCAAGATGACACATTAGCACATTAGATGACACATTAGCAGAGATACTTTTAGGGAGACTGGAAACTCTATTGTAATTGTTTGAACAGCCACAGTTTATATGACCCATATGTTGTCAGTGGGCTATGTTGCCTTCGGTGTGAATCTGGGACAAGGACTGCAGGGATTTATTGTGAGTTATATGTTCCTCCATACATTAACCAAGGATCATTTTTGTCCTTTATAAAGTATTTCTGACATGAGTGTCTTGAGTAAAGAGAACTGCCAAAGGACTATCTGGGTCGTTTGGCAGTTCTCCACTAGCTCATGACAATTGACAATTTTTAGATGTCTTGATCAATTATTGATTTCCAGGTCATTGAGGAGAGAGGACAGAGGAGATAGGATTTAAAATGAGCCCCATTCTGTGTGTTTCTTTTGACAGTCTCTGTGATGTCTCCTCTCTATAGATCAACCAGGCTTCTCTCTCCCGATCCCAACTTTCTACCAATCTCCTGCTGGGGGAGTTGGAGAGCCAGGCTGCCAGTCTCTCCTCTCTCTCTTTCTCTGTCTCACTTCAAAAATCTCATCAAACCAACATGGTTTCTAATGACTTACCCTCAATTTTATTACCTTTATTGATGAGCTGTCGCTCTACAGCTCCCTGTCAGAGTTCTGCATAATGACTACCACCTCTGACAATTTGTTTACATTGCTACCTACCACAGTGTCAGAGAAGGGGTAAAGATCTGAAAGAATGAGAAAAATATGTGGAAAATAAAATCTGATTATAGCTGGGATGTAAAGCAAATGATAACAATTGCTAAAGGTGGCTACTCTGGGATTTGGATACTTAGGCAGAATCAAAGGAATGAATTAATAAATACATTGTCTCTGCATGCAGTTTGAAGTTGAAGGTGGCACATTGTTAGCTTAGAAAGATTGCTGAAAGTCTTCGATTCCTACGAGAAAGCACCTCTCAAAATGATGTTTATCTGCGTGATCTTACTTGGGCTGACCCTATAATGATCACTTGTTGATTTCTAGTCAGTAGGTCTGTTACTCAACTAAGATGTTTTTGGTCCAGCAGTTGCATGGTCACGCAGCATCTTTCAGATTCCTGCCTACTTCACTGCCCTTCATAGTGTAGTCAAGTTGGTCACGTCAGCCAGGCCAGATACTACTGTTTATTCTACAAGCCCATTTCCTAAAAAGTTGCATAAAATGTAAATATGAACAGAAAGAATTGTTTAGTTGAAATAAGCAAGGACTTCGATCCCTGAACAAGAAACCAGGCAAGCTTAGTTGAGCCGGCCTGCAATGGAAAGTGTTATATTCAATATTCAAATCCAGGTCACCCATGTGGAAGGCTGTGTTGTTAACCACTATACCACAGAGCTTTACATTTGACTGGCGACAGTATTGCCTCGTGTCTAACCTGAATAAATACTCTTTTGCCACTGGCCGTTTCAACACTTAATTGACCATTGGTGAATGATATCAATACAGTTAAAATGAATAATGTTTCTTACTAAGTTTACATCCACCACAAATAGCGTCTATGAACTGTATGGCGTTTGCCACTGGCCGTTTTAACAACTACTTTGCCAGTAATAGGCTTTACCAGTATCTACTAACTGGAGTTGTCAGAGTTGTGCAGGGAGTCCAAGGAGGGAGATGGAGGCAAACGCAGGGGTGCAGGGAAAAACTTTAATATCCAAAAAGCAAAAAAAAAACAAGTGCCGTGCACTACCAACAACAGAAACAAACTAAAACTAGGCGTACGGGCGAAGACCAAACATGGAACAGACAGACAACAAGCAGCAACAACAACAATGAGCCAACAAAGACAGGGAGAAACTAAATACACTGACTAACAAGGAGGACAGAAACAGGTGGGGGCAAAACACAGGTGAAAGAAATAAACTGATCAACTGAAACAAGAACAGGAGACCAAACAAGGACATGAAACCACAGACGAACAGAAAACACAGAACATGAACGGCCCCAGCAGGCCGGGACCGTGACAGGAGTACTCAAGAATTGAGCAATTGCTAGCGAGTCTGCCGAAGCTATTGGCACAAGAACAATTTTTTTTCTTTCATGGCATAACAACATACTTTCATCCTTCATTCGTGCATGAAATTGATACAATAACTATCAAGAAGGTGACTATAACTAACTTTTTCATAAAGTAAAAAGACAAAAGAATCATAGAATGTACCAGAAATAGTCGCAATACTGTATAACCAAAGTTTTATTGCGGCCCACAAATAAAATGTATAAATGTTGTTGCTCTACATAGATCCGAACTTAGGTCTTCCACATGAGAGGCACTGTCTTTAGCCACTACACCACGGCATTACATGTTTCAGTAGTCACTAGACAACACTGAGCATTGTGTTAAACTGACTAACGTTTCTTATTAAATTTACCTCCATCATAGCATCTATGAAGTGTATGGCTTTTTCCACTGGCCGTTTTAACAGCTTAAAAGCCAGTAATAGTCTTACTAGTATTTACTAACTTCCTAGGAATAAAAATAAGATTTTAGCAACTGCTAGCGAGACTGAAGATGAACTTATTCATGCCAGAAAAAGTTGCAATATAACTGTATACCGTTTTTGTTAAGGCTTACTATAATGTAACTACTGTTTATTGTAGCCAGCAAATGTTTTTTTCTATCCTGACCCAAAACACATGCAGGGAAGCTTATCTTGAAAATCCACCAGAAACAGATGCAATATAACCGTAGACTGTATCATTTCAGGCTTTTTATAATGCACATTCTGAAGGTTTTAGCCAGTGAAGTTTCATCTTTACGTAATAATTCATAATGCATAGATCACTTCGCCTGTGAGGAGATCAGAACACGGGACCTATAGATTACAGGTCCGCTTCTTTAACCACTACGCTATTTAACAAGGGGTACTCAGTCAGACAGTCACTCAGTCAGACAGTCACTTAGTTAGAGACATTTGCTCCTTTTAGCCAGCTCCGCTTAAGCGGTCCGGTAAAAAGACATCTGGGTGGCAACATACAGCATGTTATGCCCGGTCTTCCCTAAATAAGGCAGGTTTTCCCTGAAAAAGACGTCACCTGGATGGCAGCATTTCTTGCCCCAAACCTGTATAAATAGTTCAGCATTGATTGTGGCTTCACAGAAGTGCAAGTCACCCACGCCATGTGCACTAATGTAACCCCATACCATCACAAATGCTGGCTTTCGAAATTGTGCGCTGACTAAAAGCAAGATGGCCCCTTTTCTTCTTTAGCCTGGTGGACGTGCCGTCCATGGATCCCAAAAATAAAATAAAATTTTGATTGTCAAAGTTTTCGACTTTGCCTCAGTCCATCCAAGATTGGCACAGGCCCAGAGAAGGTGCCCACCCTTCTGGATCTTGTTTTTATATTATTTATTTGCATGGTAGAGTTTTAACATGCATTTGTGGATGCTGCAGCGTACTGTGTTCAGATACAGTGGCTTTAAGAAGTGTTCCTGAGCCCATGCAGTGATGTCCACTACAGAATCGTGTCTGTTCTTAATGCAGTGCCTTCTGAGGGCCCAAAGTTCACGGTCCTCCAGTACTGTTTTTCTGACTTATCTTTGCGAGATTTCTCCAGATTCCCTGAATGTTTTAATGACATTTTATACCATAGATGATGATATCCAAAAATCATTGCAATTTTGAGGTGAGAAATCTTTTTCTTGAATTGTTGCCCTATTTGCCTGCACTGTCTTTCACAGAGTGGTGAATCCCTCCCCATCTTTACTTCTGAAAAACTCATCCTCACTGTGGTGCTCTTTTTATAACCAATCATGTTGCTTACCTGTTCCAATTAACTTAAATAGTTGTGAGATATTCAACCAGGTCTTGTTTTATCTTTACACAACATTTTCATTATAATTTGAGATCTGAAGCAAGATTGAATCTATTTTCCCAATTAATTTTTGAAAGATTGGAGGTAAGAATCAAAAAAATCTAATCAAAATAAAATGGCATTCTTTTGTCCAGCAGCCTTCTCCTACCATGACAAACTTTTCTATCTGTGTAGCAGACCGCTCCAGCTGGTCTGCCCCACTTGTTATGTATGTGTTCACCAACATACTGCTCTTGGGAATCTTCAATAAGAAAATGTTTGGAATGTAGAGAGGTCGCTGTCCATGGTTCTGAAAAATTCTCAAATTTCTGTTTGCAGAAATGGCGTTTAACCTGTTTGCAGGTTAAACGCCATTGTTCACTTGTACTTCTGTTTCACTTCTCATAGAACAAGGCACTTTATTGTCTATTGCCATTTAGCATCATTGGGACTAACAGTGAAAGTGGCTTATTCTCGGACAATACCCTTATTCACTAATTTTATTTGTTTTTTACTGTTTCATCAAAAACTGCCTTAAAGCATTAAACAACTTAGTTTTGTTAAACACGTGTGCACGTTTTAAACATGACTAATTGACAATTCTAGACATCAGTCGGATCTCAGTCTCCAATTTGTTTTGTCTGGACAGCCCTAGATCTTGTATTGAAAGATGAGAAATCTAACCATTAACTGAGTAACAACTGTTCAGAGAAAACATATTCTTGGATATATGTGATTTAAGAAAAGCCAAGATAATAGCACCGAGTCATCTCCTATAATGCCTGATGAGGTGGGAGAAAACAGCAAGAGACCATTAATTAATTCAGAATCACTCCAGATCATTTACAGCCCTCAGTCCTCACTTGTGGACACTGTTATTCAGCTCACCCCACATAATTACCATGGAAACCTATATGCATCTTACTAGCTTTTAAATATTTAATGTTGTACCAAGTGATATAAGACAGAAGATGCTTAGTTAATTTAAAATGTAATCGAACCTGAGCCCCAGGATATTCTGAACAGTGCATATGAGCCTGGAACAGCTTCCATTCAAAGGTGGCCTTTAGGGAGGGACCATTTAATTAAATGGGAGTGTAAAGTATTTAACATCTTTTTATTGTACTGAATCAACAAATCAACATACTGAGGTATGCTTAAGTCCGTACAAGCACAAAACTTTGCAGCGCTGTTTGCTCACACAACTATCCAACAAAGACATTAAAACTTAGTGATTGGTGCTTGGTGCTTGGTTGCACAAAACACGTTTGTTGTGAGAAATTATCGCTTGTTAGACAAAGCCAGTTACATCAATGCCCATCTAGTCGGGAATTTTGAAGAGAAGACCATATTGGTCGAAGTGTTCAATCAGACCTACCATGAATGTTTGTACAGGTGTCTGGGGAAGAGGAAAAATACACAAAACTGTGGTCTTATAAACAAATAAAATATAATGATTGTAGTATGATAAGAATGATTTTGGATATACAATGAAAGCTAATTGAGTCATCTGTTATGTATGACTGGTAACACAGCATGATTTGGGGCCGGTTTGTCACATGATCACAAGATGACATGGGTCTTGGTGTTGAGAAGTAATATACTGTTGGTTTGAATGGCAGTGTAACTAGAGATATGAGACAACAACCAAACATAGTCTAGGTCCAGCAACAATAGCTCTGACCCAAGAAATATTGAGGAAAGGTCAGGGAGAACGGAGCAGAAGAAACTTGGTAATACACTTTGATTATCTGGAAACGAACAGCATCTTCTGTTCAGCGCAGTTCAGAAAATAATAGTCTGTAAAATAATAGTATGATATAAGAACTTTTCTGGGGTTCCTGACAGTTTGAGAGAACACGTGAACGTGTCTGCTTGATGTAAGGCAGTGTGGGCTGTTCTTTGAATAGCTGTTACTGTATAGGTCACAAGATGAGTTAGGTTTGCATAGATACAGCCCACGTAAACACATCATTAAAAACCTGTTGAACCATAAAGGGGTGGGTAGAACTTTACTTTTACACCTTCTTGAATAAGACCTTTACAATAACTAGACCAAATAGAATATATGAACGGTGAAAGCAAACGGTGTCTCTGGTCTCTGGATAGCCTTTAAGTTCTACCGATAACCTTTTTATGTTCCAACTCCCAACTCACAGTGGGAGCAAAGCAAACCCAACTAAAACAGTAGTCAAACGGGAGTAGCAATAAAGATAAAAAGTTTTGGTTGCACACCTCAGATGGGTAAACTAGCGGATTAGTCAGTGTTTTAAAAAGAAATAGACTGAATTTAGGTAGACTTTAAATATAAATATTTCCTGGCTACACACACACACACACACACACACACACACACAGTAATATAAAGAATAATCTCATTTTCATAGTGAGCCAAAAAAGCCAAATTAGTGATTTCTGTGTTAACCTTTAAAACAGATCACATTTATGGTACACATAAATTGAAGTGTGCATATATTTTCCAACCCTGTTTCCAAAAAGTTGGGATGTGGTGTAAAAGTAAAAACAGAATGCAATAAAGTGGAAAATATTTAAACCCTATATTCAATAGAAAATAATACAAAGACAACATATAACATTTTGAAACTGTGAAATGTTTTAAAAAGCTGGGACAGGGGCAGGGGCAACAAATGGACTGGAAAAGTTGTGTAATGCAAAAATCATAACCCAGTGGAACATCTCACAGCTAATTAGATTAATTGGGTAACATGATTGGGTATAAAAACAGCATCCCAGAGAGGATTAGTGTTTCAGAAGTAAAGATGGGGAGGGGACCACCACTCTGTGAAAGACTGTGGGGGCAAATAAGGCAACAATTTAAGAATAATGTTTCTCAATGTAAACCTCATTATCTATGGTGATAATTATATCATAAAAACTTGAGAGAATCTGGAGGAATCTCTGTTTACAAGGAACAAGGCCAAAAACAAATACTGGATGACCGTGTTTTTTGGCCCTCAGATGGCACTGCATTAAAAACAGACATGTTTCTGTAGTGGACATCACTGCATTGGCTCAGGAACACATCCGGAATCCATTGTCTCTGAACACAGAACGCTGCAGCAAAATTAAATGCAAGTTGAAACTCTCCCATGCAAAGTAGAAACCATATAGGAACAAGAAGCGCCTTTTCTGGGCCCAAGTTCATCTTGGATGGACTGAGGTGAAGTGCAAAACTGTGCTGTGGTTTTAAAGTAATTATTTTCGGGATCATGAATGCCATGTCCTCTAGGCTTAAGAGAGGGACCATTTAGTTTCTTATTAGCACACAGTTCAAAAGACAGCATCCATGATGGTATGGGGGTGCATTAGTGCACAAGGCATGGGTGATTTGCACATCTCTGAAGGCAGCATAAATGTTGAACAATATATACAGGTTTTGGAGCAACATATGCTGCCATCCAGACCTCTTTTTCACGGAAGGTTTTGCTTATTTTATCAAGACAATGTCAAACCACATTCTGCACGTATTACAAAAGCATGGCACCATATTACTATGTAGTAAGAGTACGGGTACTAAACTGACCATAATTAAATGAAAAAGACAAAGGAGAACCCGAACTGTGGAGCAGCTGAAATCCTTTATCAAACAAGAATGGGAAAAATTGCACTTTCAAAACTACAGCATCTGGTCTCCTCAGTTCCCAAACGAGTGTTGTTAAAAGAAGAGGTGATGCAACAAATTGGTGGCATACATTTCAAAATGGAAATTTTTCCAAAAACCATAAAGTTTCTCAGTTTCATTTGATATGTTGTCTTTGTGCTATATTCAATTTAATGATTAAATGATTTGCACATCACTGCATTCTGCTTTCATTAGCATTTTACACAGTATCCCAACTTTTTTGGAAACACTGTTATAAACTGCTCGTCTGTTTGAAAACAATTTTCAGGGCATGTCACCCAGTGCTAGCAGAATCAATGAAAGCATCTAAACATTATGCATAATTGCCACCCTTCATATTTTTTTATATTTATATTTATATATGTTGAAAATGTTAACACACCACTGACAAAACATAATTTCTTTGGATTTACATTGCAAACAGGCAAATTTACAAAACTTGTGTTTACCAATGCTTCGAGTTAAAGATCAGAGTATGCACAGAGAAAACAGCATACAATGGAATTAAGTTCCATTTACACATAGGTAAGTCAGGTCAGAACAGGCCCCATAGGGAACATTTCTTTTTTAGATTGCATCGCCTCATTCAACACGTCTCTCCAGATCTCTATGTCTTGTCTGCCCTCCAAACATCTTATGAAACTCAACACTGACCAAACAAAGAGCCCCTAGCAACTACTGTTCTCTTTTTTTCCTATTCTGTTGTGCAGTAACGTAAGAACTCGAAACAAACCGCTCGGGGCAGTGAAGGCGCAGGCGCCATGACGAGGCAACACCAACTGAGTAAACAGTGAGCAGAGAGAGAGGCCAACCTCCCACTACACGGGTCAAATCCCTGACAAGCCACCCCAGCGGACGCTAAATACTTGCTTTATTAGTATTTGAATGTCGACTTATCAGCTGCTGTGGGAGAACAAGTGATAATCATTAATTAGAATGAATCTGCCGGTCAGACTAACACTGCTGAAATTCATGTAACTCCTATCAATAATGCTAGTTAAAAATAAACATTTCCGACAGACTCTGGTTCAAATCCTACTCCAGATTTTTTTGTATCCCTTAGTTATTTCTTCAGCTATTTTCTATGTCAGGTCATGTGATGGTACTGATAGAGGTAGTGTACAGAGAGGATTTGAGGGCATAGACAGTTGTCCGAAAAGTGACTTAAACCCTGGCCATCAGGAAGGCATCTGTGGTCTGGAGACAGTAATGTTACCAGTGGTTTAGTACTACACTAGACTGCCACATCTAGTTGTGGTTCTCAGTTCCTTTGCCCAAGTACCTCTCCTGAGAATGCCTGTCCGTTGAGCAGGTGTTCAGAGCCCTGACCATCCTCGCTGCCAAAGTGCAGCCGGATCTCCTCCAGGCGATGGCTATACGTCATTGGTCCACCAGAAATATTCACCAGGTGCTCCTTGTCCATTCGCAGAGAGACATGGCGACCTGTATTGTACATGGTCCCGCCTACCTGAGGACAGAAATCAGAAAGATTCAGTATTCGATGAATAAATCAAATTTGAACATCACAGTTCAAAGAACCCCCCTGAGAAGTATGTGGAGGGAGTAGTTTGACAAATCCACTGCCAATCAAGACCCCCATTCAGAAGGTCAACATTGGTATGCACACAAAATACTGGACAAACAACCTTGTAGTTTGAGTATTTTCATTGTGTATGATGCTGTTTCAGTGACTGGTCTGTTTCCCTCTATTCATTATTTTCCCGAACATAACAACTAATAATAATTTACAGCATTTATAGGCTCTTTTGTGATTCACTAACATTATTAAGGCTCAAAGTTGTTACAGCGTCTAAATACGAAAGACAATCTTATCTGAAAAACAGCAGGAGGAAGATAAAAACAAACAACACATGAGGAGCATGGCTTCAAAGTCTGAGGCGGAATCAGCTTGGAATCGATTGAATCAGTCTTTAAGGGAAAATGCAGGAATACCAACAGCAGTGAATAACGATCTTTATCAGTGGATGTGTTTATTTATTTATATTCAGGAGTAGTTTCAAAGTGAAATGTTGGCATTCCAGGCACGACTCCACGAGAGCTTCCATGGCTCTTATCTCGCTCTTTTTTCTCCCTCTATTCCCTCTCTCCATTCCCTTTTACAACTTGCCTTCAAAATGATTTTCCCCCTCCAAATTCCCCGAGAAAGAACTCTGCCCACACATCGTAAATATTTTATAGAACCTCTGAAAAATCAATGATTTGAAAGGGGATAGAGAGAGTGTGAGGGAGAGAGGGAACAGGGGGTGGGATGGGTAGAGCAAAGAATGTCAAGCAGCAGTTTGCAGCACCGCCAGTGTAGTTGGTTACTTTAGGTGTGTCGGCAGAACACCTGAAAAGACTTCAGCCCCTTCAAGACAACGCACGTGCTCAGCCGACGGCCTAGGCTGAAGTGAAGGTGTTACTGTGTGGCCTTTCCAATGCATGAAGAAACACGGCGGCCGGCTAACGAGGGATAATAGGATGGAGTTATGGACCAACGCAAAGAAACAGGATTATAAACCTCAAAGATAATTATGTAGTTTACGGTGTTGTGTACGGCACAATGGGATTGAAATGTGAATAGCCTGAAGGCTTCTCTCCACACATCGTATCCGGTGTTACATTTCTATGCGGTACAGTGCAAACACACAGTCCGGAATAACAAGTCTTTCCATCCAATCTCTGTTCCTGTGGTTGAGTGCACATTGCAGGGTAAATGGCTACAGGCGGCAGGCTAAAAAGCGAGGCTAGTGGAGTGTGTATTAAACTGGGCAATGAGAGAGAAGTGATGCTGTATGGCTATCTGTCTCTGTGATGAGCTGATAGGAGTAAGGCCTGTGTTGCATTTATCCCTTCTATTGTAATGGTTATTATTTGGCAACGAGACTGATCTTAGATTTGTGCAAGAAAGACACTTTATAACCAAAGTTCAGCGATATGAAATTGAAGTTCGGCTACAGAAAGCCATGAATAAACAGTCACACCACGCAAGATACTTGCTTCGCTGCCCAAACCTCTTGCTTAGGCCAAACACTTGCCACTGAATTTTCTTTTTACAGTGAAATCGGAGTTCCTCCCAACTGGTTATGAGAACAAACTTTAATTGTTCTGATTAAAGCCAATGCAATCTGCCCAGAGGCACATCTTTAATGGCATCCAGTCAGAGGGTCCCACAAGTATGTTTCTCTTAATACTGAAAAAAATTATCTCAAGCAGGATAGAAATACATATATAAAAAAATATTTCTAATAATTCTGAGAATACTTATGTTGATATTGAAGTGATAAACGTCTGCATTTGCATTGTCTAAATGATGCATATTTGAATTTTTGGGATAAACCAATCTGTGACCTCTGGGGCTTAATGTCAGATCTCGCTAGTTAGACAGCTAAAGGTCTGAGCTGTGGAACATACCATGCTAAGTACAAAATCATAATGCACATTGAATGTTCATATGTCTGCCTCTCAGAAAAGACAGCAAAAGCAAGAAAAAAAGCAGTGATGGCAGCGGCATAAGAAGATTAATTGACGTCACTTTACAATGATAGAAGCAGCATGAGAATATTGATAGACAAACAGCAGAAATGTCAGCAGATTACAATGAGGTCTTGTAACTGTGGGTAGGAATTGCTGCAACACAATAACAGACCTCCGTTCATCTTGGCAGAACAAAACATTCTTAATTTTTTTGGTGAATGACTTAACAAAAAAATCTATATTATATGCTTATATCTTTAACGTAGAAAATCAGGTAGCAATAGCACGTTTTGATGGCAGGGGGCTATGCCCCACACCAATGGGCGTGAAAACCTAGCTCCACACCCAGATCTGTCCACAGAAACCAACACGTTGGGCCAGATCCAGAACACACATTTAAAAAATCTGTAATTCATTGGTTACTAATGATATAATATCTGGTTTGTCTCATAGAACCCCACCAAGACTTAAAAATGTGGCGTAAGATAGGACAGTGTGATAATTCAGTCGTCAGACAAGACAGTGGATATTTTATCACTTAAAAATACAGGAATATCACAACAACATTGACACGTCTCAGACCTCCATAGAGCAATGTAAGAATGTTGCTGTCAAGGAAAACGGCTCAGGAAATGTACATTGAGCTATTTCCCTCTGCATGTCATGCTGCTATGCAATGATTTGTATTAATGAATTCAAAATCATGTGAGTAAATGCTTTTCTGTACTTTAATTTCTTAACTTGACAACTTTATTTACGATGTCATGTATTGCTGTGACAACAGATCGAATCACCATGGGAATCAGACTGTTTAAGCCTGCTCAGCTTTGAAGACAGAATATTTTAGCCTATGTGTGGATCTTGATATCCAACACACATGTTAGTTTCTCTATCCTTGTAAGGACGAGAAAGCCAGAAATCCCTATTTCCTATCCCTGTAAACCAAATTATAACCATGACTTCAGTAACTTTACCTTTATACATATCATAAGTCTAGCCCTAACCCTAATGTTTCAATACCTAATCCCTAAAAGAAATCCCGATTTTAAAACTAATCCTAATTGTACATTTTAGCCTAAACCTAACCACTATGCCAGAAAAAAACAATTTCTTAGGACTCCATTTCTTATCCCCACATATATTCTCAGACCTGGATATCTCTCTCACACACACAACCCACACAGATTTATCAACATTTGCTTTTTTGAAGAGTATGAGCCTGGAATGAGAAAGGTCAACACAGCGTGTCCTCAGAACCAAAGCATCTATTGTCTATATCAAACCACAATCAAAGCAACATCCCTAGAACACAACATCTCTACTGTTACATGACAGCTGACACTTTTGTTTTATCTACAAAAAGTTGGTTGCTAAACCACAGGAGTATACCAGCCAACAGGAGAGAACAATAATCAGCATTGTGTATAAGGGAAGGGAGTGTTTGTACCCACATGCATGTGTATCTGTTTTGATGTGTGATCACACGTCTCTATTCTACAGTATCACTACCTGATGCAGGAGTGGACATGAGGAGGGTGGAGTGAAGTACCAAGAAGACAGGAAAGGAAAATGGTCCTCACGGGAGAGAAGGGTTACAACGAGAGAAAGAATGATAGGTAGACATACAGCACATGAAAAATATTTGAAAACGTTTCAGAGAGTGACTGGAACACCTTGAAGTTTTCCAGCAATAGGCTTTAATATTGTTCCTGGCTTCCTGCCGTGGGTATTGCATCATGGGAAAACCATAACAAACACATCTGATTAATGAACAAGATTTAAGATTGAGCGTGAGTGAGATTAAGAGAAGCAGGAGGGAGGGAGGGAAAGAAAGAAGAGAAGAAGAGATAATGGGGAAAAGGAGAAGCAGACAGCGTGAGAGTTTGAATGAGTGGGAGAGTAACTGAGGTAAGAGAGGCAAATCAGCCACTGAATTGTCAGATTAATTTCCAACAGCCAACAAAACCCTCTTTTCCCTCCGAGCTACACGGTTGAGGACTGGGGACCATACAGAAAGGTGACATAAAGCCTTGGATCCTGTTACATGTCTGAAGATATAAATGAAAAGGGGCTAAATAAAAACAATACCACCAGAATAACAAGCCAGTGGGAATAAACTATGACAGGATTCAAACACTGGGAAGGTTTTGAACATGTCTTTAAAGAACGATTTGATTTAGGGTAATTTGCCAAGCCATATTACTGTGTGTGACTACTGTACATAAACTACAGTAGACATCCATGCAGTTGACTGCCAAGAAATGCACTTGTTTATCTTTACAATTAAAGCAACCATTAAACACAAAAAACTGTAATGAATTTGATGCAGCATTTGTTAGGCATTATGATTTCAATAATGTTTACCCACCACCAGACAATATTATGACCAATGCTCAGAGGCAAAACAAATCTGCCTTACACTTTGAATCCCAGCTACAGGACCTGAAAACCTACCAAAATCATAGTAAAAACACCAGTCATGGAGTAAAACTGTACATTGTGTCATATGTCTGGTGTGAGGACAGATAGGCAGAGGCAAAACGGTCATGGTAGGAATAATCCATATTTTAATGGTGAAGGTACAAAAGAAACAAACTTAAAGCAGACTAAATGACTGGGCATAGCCTTCGGCTGCTAACCAAAATGAACCACATTAATGTGGGCAACCATTCAACATAAATATGTTCCCCAATTGGAGGCAATAACCAACACCTGCCTCCAATTGGGGAGACCAAAGCACACAGAGGTGCCTAGAGGCACCTCTTCTGGCCATGTCCTGACTATGGCCCCAGCCAGCGCGAAGATGGCTAGGGGCATAGCCAGGACGTGACACATTGTTGGCTTGAATATGCTTGATATATATTTACACAGTTAGGTCTGGAAATAACTGGACACTGAGGGTGAGGGTCCGACTTCCCACTCCAATACCAATCCACACTCCAGTCAAACTAGGCCTGCTTCAATCACATATCCTGTTCAGGTGAACTGAAAAGGGCTGAATACGATGAACGACACATGGTCGTTTCCTGATGGTGAAGGGATTTTACATGCTAGTTACCTCATTTTCCATAACTCAGGGAAAGTTCTTAGGACTGTACCTAAAATATTCAATTTAGTGAGATTTTATCCATTGGAGTAGCAATCATTTTCACATCTGCGTCCTAACGTTTAACTGGTATTTTCTTTAAAAAAAAATTTATTTGTATAAGAATCAAATAAGATTATTCAGAAAAATATCTCATGACCTGTACTGTTTATTTTATACAGTATTTACCAAGGATGACAATAATTTTGGAGGTGAAATAGCAGTAAACCAGATTCAGAACCCTGCTGCAGAGAAATATGTGTTCCAGAGACAGCAGCTTGGACCACTGGAGCACCTGGGGCCGCTATCCCCTAAAACCCCTGAATAAACAGCTTATGATGAGCCATGAGAGACTAACAGGCAGAAAGAGAGAGGACACACACTACTTGTAATGAGGAACAGGGAAGATGGAAGCAGCTCGTTGACTGTGCCTCTCTAACCTCCTCCAATCTCTGTCTCCGCTACTCACATCCCAGGTCTCTACAGTCCTCTTTCGGCCCCATCGCTGTTTTTTTCTCCTTTTTTCTCTCCCATCCCTCTACCTCTCTCTTCTCCCATTCCCTCTCACTGCTCACCACTGTTTCTATACCCGCCCACTGATGTCTCAGAGTGTCTCATGAGCAGAGCTGAGACTCTGTGTCCTCTAACCCCCCTTCCGTCCTACATCTACACCACCTAATGGTGGTCTGAATGGGTGCCGCCAAAATCTCACGTCAGCGTCTTGAGGCTCCAGGTAGTGACTCAGGTATCTTATCAGTGTATTTGTCAGCCTGTGAAGAGATGGCAAACAGCACTCAAATGACTAGGGTGATAGACAAAGTTTCTGTTCTACTGTTTGAAATCAGATACGGAAATCAGTGAAAAATGGCGTTCTGGTTGAACTGGTTGAACATTGTACTAACTGAACAGTTTACCGTTTGAACTATTTAAAACAGCATTCTGGTTGAACTGGTTAAACAGCGTTCTGGTGGAACAATGTGCTGGTTGAATGTTTAAACAACATTCTGGTTGAACAGATTGAACAACTTTCTGGTTGAATAATATACTGGTTAAACAGCATTCAGGTGAAACAGGTTGAAACGCGTTCTGGTTTAATAATATACTGGTTAAACAGATTTCTAGTAGAAGTGGCTGAACAGCATTTTGTTTGAACAGCGTTGTGGTTGATCTGGTCGAAAATTGCTATGGTTCAACTGGTTGACCAGTGTTCTATTTGTGCTGTGTGAACAGTGTACTGGTTGAACTGGTTCAATGGTGTTCTGGTTGAATGGGTGTACTGCTTGAACAGGTTGACCAGTGATCTGTTTGAACTGTTGAACATAAACAAAATGTGAGGTTTACATAGAGGAACAGACAATGTCCCTTCTAGAATGAAGCACTCTAAAAAACTGCAGAGTTTCTCCGAAATCTTGCTTTCCTAGGGGCACAAAAGACAAAGAAGCCATAAACAGTGCCTTGCAAAAGTATTCACTTTTTACCTATTTTGTTGCATTACAGACTTGAGTTCAGTGTTTTTTTAATATGAATTGTATGTGATGGATCAGAACATTATTGTCTAAGCTGGCGAAGTGAAATTAGAAAAATATATTCATAAAACAATGTTTTTGTAATAAAAAAATGAAAATTGGCATGTGCATGCATATATATTCAACCCCTTTGTTATGAAGCCCTTAAAAAGCTCTGGTGCAACCAATTACCTCCAGAAGTCACATAATTTGTGAAATCTAAGTGTCACATGATCTTTCAGTACATTTACACACCTTTTTTGAAAGGCCACAGAGGCTGCAAAACCTAAGCAAGAGGCACCACTAACCAAACACTGCCATGAAGACATGGAAAACGCTATGTCTGGCGCAAACCCGACACATCACATCACCCAAAGAACACCATCCCCACAGTGAAACATGGTGGTGGCAGAATCATGCTGTGGGGATGTTTTTCCGTAGCCGGGACTGGGAAACTGGTCAGAGTAGAGGGAAAGATGGATGGTGCTAAATACAGGGAAATTAGTGAGCAAAACCTGTACCACTCTGTGTGTGATTTGAGGCTAGGATGGAATTTCACCTTCCAGCAGGACAATGACCCCAAACATAATGCTAAAGCAACACTTCAGTGGTTTAAGGAGAAACATGTGATATGTTAGAATGGCCTAGTCAAAGCCCAAACCTCAATCCAATAGAAAATCTGTGGTCAGACTTAAAGATTGCTGTTCACAAGTGCAAAGCATCCAACTTGAAGGAGCTGGAACAGTTTTGCAGGAGGAATGGGAAAAAATCCCAGTGGTAAGATGTGGCAAGTTCATAGAGACTTAACCAAAGCGACTTGGAGCTGTGACTGCTGCAAATGGTGACTCTACAAAGTATTAACTTTAGGGGGGTGAATAAATATGAACATAGAATTTTCTAATATTTTGTCCTATTTGTTGTTTGCTTCACAATGAATAAAAAAACATCTTCAAAGTTGTGGGCATGTTCTGTAAATTAAATGATGCAACTCCTCAAACAATCCATGTTAATTCCAGGTTGTGAGGCAACAAAACACGACAAATGCCAAGGGGGTGAATACTTTTGCAAGGCACTGTAACTCTGATTAACATGACAAGTACCATACATGATAAATATTTGATGCTAATGATCGGGATAAGGTAAACCTGTGTGTTCAGAATGAGAAAAGTAAACAAAGCAGGTCATAAGGCCCTGGCTTCAAACACTAAGCCAAAATCCTTGATGGGTTTTTGGGCATTGGACTGACAGCAACCAAGTCATTAAATTAAGAGAATAAAGTGATATCTTTCCAGATTTGTATGTTTTGACACAAGAATGAAAGCATTCTACTAATTCTGAAACAATGAAGCTAAAGGTTAAGCTTTCTGCATGGTAGGCAAGTATGGACGTTTACTATACATACAAACTTTCTGGTAGAATCGTAATAGATCCAATTGAGTAATTTTGTAAAACGTCATCTGTAATGAGTGTGACGGGATATGACAGAGAGATGCAACTAACCTAGAAAAGACTGAATAAATGACTAACACAAAAATGAACTAGTGTTGGCATGTTTGTGTGTGTGTGTGTGTGTGTGTGTGTGTTTGTTGTGACGGAGATGCCACAGCCACTGGGGCAACAAGATCTGGCCCTGTCCAACCCCTTTCCAAACCACCATCTGTTACGGGCGGATGACTCACACAAGCAGACACACACACACACACACACACGCACACACACACACACACATACACACACACACGAAGCCATTCCTGTACTTCTGACAATTCTATTAAGATTCAATAGGAGTGTAGGGCTGTGGGAGTGGTGTCAGGCTACTCATTGTGGTGAGACTGGAGCTGCAGAAACAGGTGTAGGAGCCTGTGTGAGAGACACAAACCAGCACAGACATGCAGTATTGAACATAACTTGTCAGTCAAAAACAAGGCTCCATCTGTTCCACAAATATATTGCAGATAGAAGCCCCAAATGATTATTCCTTCTGTTTTGTTGACTAAGAGGTGCATGCATGCGTGTCTCCTTCAGAATATCTAAGTGTGTGTATGTTGGGAGTGTGCATAAAAATACGTCTGTCTTCTTCAGAATATCTTAACAGCTAACAAATCGTAAAGTGTAAGTGTTGTTGAAAAACACAAAGAATAATAAATACATACATAAGCCTGGAGATAGAATGTTTATGTAGGGGACAGCAAACCCATTAGCGCTTCATCATCGGAGCTTTAGTCAATGTGTAATCACAACTGTACACTACAAATAAAACAACACATGAATAATCCCTATTTTCTGTACTATCTCTCCAGTTGCCTGAGTCTGACAAAGTTCAGAAGATGAGAGCAATGAAAAGGGAAGATTTGCTTTCTTCTTCAAAACTGTCTTTTTAATGCGTCCCATACCCAGAGTCTTGGAGTTTGCTTTATCTGGTGTGTAGTGAGGAGAAGCTCCAGAAGAGCATTTGAGAATGATCTTTGCTTTATGTAAAAACAATGTGGATAACAATCAGGTTGTCTGCAACAGACCAGAGAGAAGAAAAAAAAGAATACAAGACAGAGTGAAGATATAGCCTTATTAAAGAAAATGGATGGGAGAAGCAAATAGAGGAGAAACCTAACATTTCACAGTCAATAAAGCTTTTACTGTAGCTACACAGACAGGGGCATTTAAACTTCAAGATCTGTTACTCCTTCATTCATTACTACAATGGGAAAATAAAAACTCTGGCTCTATGAGCTATTAAGGTTGCGAGCTCCATTACTCTGTTTTCATTTTTGAAGGGCCCGTTTGAAAAATAGCTTCAAAGTTTTTTTCTTCAAACAGTTCACTCAAACAAAGGATGATTAATCAGATGAAAAAACATTTGTAATTGGTGGCGACAAATGGTGAGGATGTGATTTGCATGCATCCATGCACAGACAAGTGCACAGACATGCTCACATGCTCTGTTATCCACTAGTAAACCCAGTGACCGGCAGACACAGGCTATGTTTACATGAAGATTAAAAAGAAATGATCGGATAAATGTCTTTATTTAGTAAAAAATTACGCTGAGAGTCCCAAAAGTGTGCCTGTAGATGCTTTACAGATTATCTAACGACTATCAGTAACATTTAACCTATCTAGAAACACTAACCTAACACGTGCCTTTATCTTTATCCTAACTAACCCGAACCTTAAACCTTACCCTGAAACATCTTCTAAACCTAACCCATACCATTTATTTCCCTTATCCTTCATCTTAAATAACCATAACCATAAACCTTACCTTAAAACGTCTTCTAAACTTAACCCTAACCTTACGCTTACCTTTATCCTAGTTAACGCTAACCTTAAACCTTACTCTAAAACATATTTAAAACCTAACCTTTACCTTAGCAGTGAGTTGCCTAACAACAGATACTTTGTTAAATGACTATGGATGTATTACCACCTATAGAGCATCTACACATTAAAATTGGGAATCTCAAATTAAATCTTTGTTGGAGGTGTAACAATATATCCCATTACCTGTTATTTACTATTACTTCAACAAAAAATGCTGAGAGAAACTCTAAAGTCAACAAAGAAATCAGATGTCACCACCAATTTGTACCAGTCCAGCACAAATTCTAACTCCTATAATATAGGTAAACTGCTTATCACGGCTTTAATAAGTAGAATGCTGGCTGCCATATTTAGTTATGTTTGATCAAATTATGTCCTCTTGGCCATGATGAACCACACTAAAGCAGACATTTTAATGCCCGACAAGACCAAAATACCTTCACTGCCCTGTGGCTTTCTGAGACAACGTTTAGTGGCTAACCCCTGGGACACACATGCAGACATGCAGAACGCAGTCAATGCGTCACAGACAGTCACTAATGGTAAACTTAAATGGTCAGTCAATATGTGGCGGCCGGGCGGAGACTGTGATATCAGTGATAGTCGATAGAAGGGACAGGATCGGATTTGACGGCCAGCGCTAATGTGGATCAATAACTGGTCAAATAGCACTGGTAGTGGAGTAATCATGTCAGGGTGACTAATAGTGTGGATGTGATGGCTTGGATTCAATCAGCTTTGACTAGTGAATTCCCCACGTCAGGCACAAGCATTCTACCACTTTTTCACACAAAATCCCCCCTGAGATGTGTGCAAACCTGCAGGCCAACTATAAGAAACGTCTGACCTCTGTGATTGCCAACAAGGGTAATGCCACCAGGTTCTAAGTCATATTTTCCAGAAGGATCAAATACTTATTTCCCTAACTTAAACATAAATTAATTTTATAAAATGTTTTAAATGTGTTATTGTGGATTTGTTATTGTTATTCTGTCTCTCACTGTTCAAATACACCTACCCCTAAAATTATAGACTGATCTTTTCTATGTCAATGGGCAAACGTACAAAATCAGTAGGGGATAAAATACTTTTCCGCTCACTGTGTCTGGCAAGAATGGGAATACATTTCACGTAAACTTCAGCAATTGGTCTCCTCAGTTCCCAAATGCTTACAGTCTTGTTAAAAGAAGAGGTGGTGAAACATGTTGTAGGCATCAAATTCAAAATGGGCATGTCTTTCTCCAAAACATTTCTCAGTTTCAACATTTGATATGTTGTCGTTGCACTATTTTCAGTTAAATACAGGGATTAAGGATTTTCACATCACTGCATTTTTTTGCATTTCATGCAACGTCACAACTTTTTTGTATGCAGGGTTATAGACTGTGTTGTCTAGTTATGTTTATATGGGCTGTCATGTCTCCCCACTAGAGTGCAGCTTCATTGGGGTTATAGTGTCATGTGGGCATCTATATACTACACATACAAATTACACACATATATACAGTAGGGAGAACAAGTGATTGAAACACTGCTGATTTTGCAGGTTTTCCTACTTACAAAGCATGTAGAGGTCTGTAATTTTTATCATAGATACATTTCAACTGTGGGAGACGGAATCTAAAACAAATTCCCCAAAATCCAGAAAATCACATTGTACGATTTTTAAATAATTAATTTGCATTTTATTGCATGACATAAGTATTTGATAACTTAGAAAACCAGAAATTAATATTTGGTACAGAAACCTTTGTTTGCAATTACAGAGGTCATAAAATGCTTTGTAAGATGCAAAATCAGCAGTGTATCAAATACTTGTTCTCCCCACTGTATATACATATATATATATATATATATATATATATATATATATATATGAGGAGCAGAAGTGTGAAAATTAAGAGACCACTGCAAATTAACCGCTTCTATTCCTCACTCAAAACATTCCTTTCCAACTTTTCTGGAAAGGAAAGAAATTGGTCTCTTATTTTTTTTCCAGAGCTGTGTATATATAAAGAAATATTTTTACATTAAAATATTTAAATAACGAAAACCCAAACAGTTTTTTATTGGGGAGTGCACAGGGACTAAAGGCAGGCTTTGAACCTGAAAAACAGTCCTGTGAATTGCTCTTAAAATCTATCCGCATAACTAGCTTGCGCCACACACGCACACCCACCCGCCCCTGGGATGCTGTAGCTAGGACGATGCTAAACCATGTGGGCTGTGCTTGCCACACTAGGATAAAGTGAAATCATTACACAGGCTCAAGCAGAACAGACATATGCAACGTGTTGGAGACAGCGAGCAGGGATACTGCTACTATCCCCTTTGTTTCCTAGCAAGGAGAATATTTTACATTTTCGTCATATAACAGACATTTTTATCCACAGCGACTTACAGTAAGTAGCAGGCAAGAAAATAGGGAGAAAAGCCAGGTAGTGAGTGAATGTCACATGGGCCTATGGGAAATCTGTGTTCCTGCTCTTACTACCGTGACTGTCAGAGCCCTTGATTAATACTCTATAGTCTGTAGAGCTAAGTGGCTAGGCCTTCCACCAGAACAGACAGGCTCAGCCAAATGCAGTGCTACGCATGTCTACCATTGTATTGGTCCACACACTATTGGTCACACCTCAGTAGCTCTGTGTGTGACCTATGTATCTGTGCTTATGAGACCAGGCGGTGTATTGGATCGACAGGGACACTGATTTTCACACCCTAGATATAAAACATCTCAGTGGCTTTGTAGCCTCAGTAGCAGGTTGTCGTTCAGGTAGTTTGGGTCTCTAGGCACTACTCTCTGTGGTATTCTTCAGCTTTCTCTGCCAAGCACCAGCCAGCTGTTCCTGTCAACACACACAAACACATAATGCACACACACGCACACTGAAGAGCTGCTCTATCCCGCCAGATGTGTACAGCTGCTGCTGCTGACAGCACAGTCTCCAGGGAAACGGATGACTTGTGAGGTGGAGGATTGTGGGAGTTGGAGTCAAACATTGTTAAAGTCTCATTATGAGGCTGCATTGAGACACCAGTGCACTGGAGAGTTCTCGGCAAAATGGGCTGAGTTTAGGAAATAGTCATGTGTGGGGCTAATTTCTACAATCCTGTTTCCCAAAAAGTTGGGGCACTTTGTAAAATCTAAAGACAAACATAAAGCAATGATGTTTAAATCACATGACATGGGTGACTTGCATATCTGTACAGGCACCATTCATTCTGAACAAGTTTTGGAACAAGTAATGCTGCCATCCAGGTGATGTCTTTTCACGGATGACCTGGCTTATTTCAGGAAAACAAAACAAAACCACGTTCTATTGTTAGAAGAAGGGGGGATGCAACAGACTGGTAAACATGTGCCTGTCCCGACTTTAGTGAAACGTGTTGCTGGCATAAAATTCAAAATGGGCATGTATTTTTCCATTTCCATTTCTTAGATTCAACATTTGATATGTTGTATTCGTATAATTTTCAATTAAATACAGGCATAAATTATTTGCACATAATTGCATTCAGTTTCAATTTGCATTTTACCCAGCATCCCAACTTATTTGGAAACAGGGTTGTAGTTTAAATGGTCAATATATGAATAAAATGCTCAAGCCAATTAGCTACCCAACCAAATTGTTACTTGAGGTTCCTATTCAACAATGCAAGACCAAAACATATCTAAAAACAGTATCAAGACTGTGCAAAGCTGGCACATTCTTACTCCCATGTCAGCCTGCTCCTCCGCTCATTCCACAGGTTTCAAGTTGAAGCTTACATCCACTACACAGCCATGTGGCTTACCTACAGAGCAGTTAGTTCTCCCTGCCTTACAAAAATAGTCAAATTGTACATCTCATTCCGGGCTCTTCTTTCTGCAACTCCTGGGCTGTTGGCCCCGCCCCTACATGAAAGCAGCTTCCAATCTGCCGTGTCAAAGCGCCTCTCTGTCCTAGCTCCCCAATGACAGAATCACCAAAGCCTTGATGCTAGCATAGCAGAAACTCCACATATTTTCAGGATACAGTACCTAAATAACTCAACAGACACCCTCTTTGTTTCCTCTGTGAACCAACACCTGCTTTGTTAATCAACATATGTATTGTCGTCTTTCCAGCGCTGAGTTTTGCTGATAACTAATTAATTGAGTAGAACATACATACTACAACTGATGTGTGTGGTTGTTCCTCCTTGTTTCTTGATGTTGCTTGCACTTACAGTAAGTTGCTCTGGATAAGAGACCCAGCTAAATGACTGAAATCTAAAATGTAATTCAGTATTATGAGAGAATTGATCAGAGGTAATACAAAGTTTGCAAGGCACTAAATATTGTTTTTGAATATTTCGAATAAATGTAACAGCTTTTCAGTGGACAAGACCCAAAGGTATACCACTCTGATCAAAGATTTCCAATCATTACTTAAATTTGAGAGTATCATTGTGAATATTGTAACAATATAAAATGTGTTAATTCATAGTATTATTTTAACTACCTTGTGTCCATTTACCAATTTTGTCATATCCAACTGCATTTCCAGCTACCGCTCAGCTAGTGACAAAGTCAATGCTCCAACCTAGATTGCAGCAGATACATTATTTGTTTTCTTCAACAGCGCAATAAATCTATAGCAATCTATAGCAATTTTGAGGCAAAGCATGAAAAATATCTCACCTCGATATTGTGTTCCTATAGACACAATAAGGAAACTTTAACATTCTATTAAGCCAACTGTTGCTATTACCAAGGTGAGCTCTACAGGTCATCACAAATATTTTCGAGATTGTTACATATAAACAGTGGGAAAGAGTCAACAAAGAAAAATAACAGCAATCAACTCAGCAAGATTTAAGTGCAAAATTGATTCTCGAACCGTCAAACACAGGAAATAGCTGGATGCAAAGGACAGATCTTGCAGTGGGTGTGGCTTGCCCATTGATTCCTGTGCCCAAAATACTGTCAGAACCGGCTTTTATTACTGTAAAAACTAAGAAATTACCAAATAAATTAGCTTGTTAATCCATGGTGATTACTTTCCCTTCAACAATACCAACACACAGCATCCAATACCACCCTAAAAATGATCAAAGTAATAACTTTCTTGTTGTTTCTTTATGTGCTTCCATGGGGCTATTCTTCATTGTGAAGTATCATGGATTAGTCTCTAAGTGTCGGATTACAGAGTGGGCAGTAAAGATGATTAGTCTTGAGAGAAAGAGGGAGAAGTATACCCAATGTTTTATAATCTAGACTTGATGACTGATAAAGGGCATTATATTCAAACCACTGGGCAGCCATTTTGGTACTGTCTACTTATAATATACAGTCCTGTTCAAAATACTTAGGCACCCGAAAGTCAAAGTAAAGGCATTTATTTGGGAATTCAGTTTTTATGGCAAATATACAGTAAATACATGTTTTGCCACTGGTCGTTTTAACTGCTTATTAGCCAGCAATATGCTTACTAGTATCTAACTTTCTAACTTAGCACAGCAAAAGCTATTTCATGGCACAAAAACATTTGGTATCATTTCATTTGTGAATGACATTAATACAAATATCAATAAAGGTGATGATAACTGACCTTTTCATTAAGTGAAAAGAAAAGAGAATGGTGGAAACCCCTACTCTCTTACTGCCCAAGGGGTTTTTATCTAACCTATATTACCCCAAATATCATCCACGGATGCCTACTTCAAATATCCACCAGAAATAGTCGCAATATAAATGATAACTATAAATTATTTTAGGCTTCCTATCAAGTAGCTACGTTTTTGTTTATCCTGACCCAAAAAGCATGCACGGATGCGTACTTTGGAAATCTACCAGAAACAGTCGCAATTTAACCATAAACAGTTTTATTTTAGGCTTCCTATGAAGTAGATAGTGAAGGTTATATCCAGCAAAGATTATGTCTATCAGGAACAAATCCAAATGCATACTTTACAGCGATGAGATTTGATCGCAGGAAATATGCAGCTCCGGAAAAATTTAAGAGACCACTGTACCTTTTTCTTTCCTTTCCAAACAGGAAAGTTTTGAGGGAGGAACAGAAGTAATTAATTTGCAGTGGTCTCAGGAACACACTGCATGACGTAAGATGTGTCAGCATCTAGCATCCACAGCACCTTTCACATGCACAATTACAGAGACTACACTGCAAAGTGCAAACCACTAATTAGCCTCAACACAGGATGTCTGATACAAGTTAGACGGTTCTGTGCAAAGGTCTCAGGCACTTGAAAGTCCAACTAAAGTCATTTATTTGGATAATAAGTGTTCATTTGACATAGATATTATATTAATGTATTTATACATATTATATTTCTCTGAATTGAAACACTTAATGTCCAAATAAATGGCCTTAGTTCAACATTCAGGTGGCTGAGATGTTTGCACAGCACTGTATATATTGTTTAGAAGCTCATCATTTCCACTTTTCAAAGATGTATATAGAGTATACAGCTCAAAATGTTGCTTAGGGTCTACAAAACTGGTATAGGAGCAATCAGTCATTTAAAACTGTATTTTTCCATTCAGTCCTGGAGAACTGCTACTACCGAGAGTGCTAATAGAGCCGACTGATGGTTTTAAACCTGCTCAACGGCCAATACATAGCATCAGCCACATAAGTGAATACATCCCACCAGGGATATAAAAAAAAGACCGAATCCATAGCCTTGAATCACTGACCCCTGCTTTCCAGATTTCACAAGGTCCAACCAAAACCAAAACAAATTCAGATCTTATACACTCTGGGACCCTAGAGAACAGGCAACATTCCTTTTTTTAGTCTCTGTTCCATCTTGTTATGAAGAAAAGTGGGATTTCTGGAGGAAGGCGGGGGGGGGGGGGGGGTTGCTGTGAGAAACTCTTTATGCTGTGATGGTATCTCGTTTCTCTGTAGTGCGGCAGTGACGACTGTTGTAGCACTGCAGCTGCCGTCTGGAGCTGGACCATTTTGGGCGTTAAGTGCAAAAGTTCTAAACACTGAGACACAGTTACCACAGTTAGCAAGTGGGCGACCCAGGACAGTGTCGTGTCAGTAGAGTGATGTAAGACCAGCAACAACAGTCCAGTCGAGTGGCCGCAAAGTGTTATTGGAAAAAAACATGCATTGTGTGTTATGCTTTGTGCAGGCGTACGGGTGAAAACCTAAAAACCTTAGTACAAACGTACTCATCGGCTACCATGACAACCATCGACATGTCTTAAGTATATGCTTAGTTACGTCAATATACCCCCGGGATTGAGTTCCCCGGCAGGATGGTAACACGTAACAAACAGTCGTTCTTCACACACACACACACACACTAAACATACAGTGTTTCTGCAGTTATAACGGTATCTATCTGCAAGAGTGTGTATTAGAATGTGTGCGCGTGTGTATGTGTGACTGTGTGTACCGCTCTACGTACATGTGCAGAATGTATGTACATCCGCTTCTGACGTTTTCATTCAGTTTGTGTGTGTGTGTGTGTGTGTGTGTGTGTAACCTGGCCTCATCTGTATGCTGTGCCTAGGTTTCCGACAAGATTGATTTTAGCAAGAGGAGATATGACATCGCTCCTACTCTCTCTCCCTCCTCCCTCTTTTCATTCTGTTGTACAGGGTGGTAATCCTAGCATTGCTTTCCTCTACATGGTGTGTTCCCGTCTCCCTAGTGTAATGGGTGTGATTGGCTCAGGATGTTCCTCACACCTCATGCATCACCAATGATGGAGCGGGGTAATAAAAAGGTGACGATAAATAAATAAAGTAAGCCGTCGTCGGCCATTGCCGGTATGTTAGACTGTATTCATTGGGGAGACTTAACCTGTGTGGAGCAGAGGTGTCACTGAGATGGAGATTTAGGACAGTGATAGAAATAAGTTATCTGACCGGGAATATAAATACACATCCACTTTGCATGGTTTAGTGGACACCCAAGCATGTATTTGTCTGTCTCCATGAGTTAGGTTTCATAAACTGACTAACAGTGCTAGGCCGTGCTGCTCTATTTGACTGTTTTACAAACCTGTGTTTCTTGCGGGTACAAAAAAAACACTAGCACCAAGTTATTACTGTTTCATGTCTCTTGTTATACCAATATATTTAGTCATATATCTGTTGTTACGAACTCTGTATGGCTGCATTTGTTTCACGTTTTGCAAGGTGTTATAGTAATATTTTGTTCATAAAAGGCTGTAGCTCAGTCAAAGTTGCCATTGGCCTCATGGTATCCTCTCTGATCAATCTCCTACTTGCTTGGTCATCCAGTTTGGAGGGTCAGTCCAATCTAGCCAGGTACTATGTCCCTTAGTGCTTGTGAAAGCATGGTGCTTATGATGGTAAATTGCTTTGCATTGGGAACATTGGGAACATACAGAAACTGCTGAAATTATCATGAAATTATGTAAATCAGTATAATTTAAAACATTTTAAAGTCAACTAACTTGGTGTGAGATTTTAACACTAGGAAGGCCAAATGCCTATGGGAGTTCGTAATTTAAATAAAACTGCCTTTTTAAAAGCTACACCCTCCTCTTTCCATGACATTCTATAAATAGGTGTATCCTACATTGTTCCGTTGTCAGAATTTTAAACTCACAAATGGAAAAAATGTTGAGACTACTTACCAGTTTGTTTTACCCTGTTTTCTGACTTAATCACCAATAGCCCATTTAGCGTTACTAGCCAAATAGTATCCAGGCGCTAATCACTCCTGACTGAATGCATGTGCATGCATGGATGAATATGCGATACTACCAGATAAATGATAGTGTTCGAGTTGAATTTGTAATGACAAGATTTCCATGACCATTCTATTATTATTTAGGCAACTACTGAAACATTATACAAACAATATAGGCTACTGGACAATTCAAGGTATGCATCACACTTCATAATTTTTCAATAGTGTAATGACTGGGTCAAAACGGGGATGGGCTAGTTCCAGATGCGGAACGTAAGTGGTAGGTAGGAGTAGCGAAATCCAGCAAAGGCAAAGGCACAGTCGGACAGGCAAGGGTCAAAACCAACGAGAGTCAAACTATACAAAATCACAGGGCTAGAGACGGAGTCGAGGAGAATAGCAGGCTAAGGTCAAAAACTGTGATCAATATGATAGATACATTAGGCAGAAGCAAAAACCAAAGACTTAGTATGAATGGCAGAAGACAAAAAATACCTCACGAAGGCTAGGGAGAACTGAACAGAACAAAATAGGGACATAACCGGACACAGGTTGGGACACAGGTGCTCAGAATGAGGGTGATTGGGATCTGATGACTGGGGTGCCTTCATGAGTAGTGGAGCGTGGGGTGCGTTCAGGAGTAGTGGAGCATGGGGTGCGTTCAGGAGTAGTGGAGCATGGTTGCAGGTCCAAACCAGAGGAGGGTGTCACAAATAAGAGATTTAGCATAGCATTCTTGTGTAGGCAAATTCAACAAATGTAAATCAAAAATGTAAATCGAAATAAATATTCCAGAAACTAAATAATGGACATTCTTTACCAATCACCAATTCAACAAACGTATTACTCTGTTACTGTTTGTATTAAGAAACAAGACAAAATTGCATAGTATTCTACCCATCTGCAAAACATGACTTAGTACTTGGTGGCAAAATAGAGGTCAAGCATAGAGGTCAGACATTTCTTGTAGTTGGCCACCAAATTTGCATACATCTAAGGAGGGATTTTGTCCCACTCCTCCTTGCAGATCTTCTCCATATCATTTAGGTTTTGAGGCTGACATTTGGCACCTCAAACCTTCTGCTCCCTCTACAGATTTTCTGTGGGATTAAGGTCTGGAGACTGGCTAGGCCACTCCAGGACCTTAATGTGCTTCTTCTTGAGCCACTCCTTTGTTGCCTTGGCTGTGTGTTTTGGGTAATTGTAATGCTGGAATACCCATCGACGACCCATTTTCAATGCCCTGGCTGAGGGAAGGAAGGTCTCATCGAAGATTTGACTGTACATGGCTTCGTCCATCGTCCCTTTAATGTGGTGAAGTTGTCCTGTCCCCTTAGCAGAAAAACACCCCCAAAGCATAATGTTTCCACCTCCATGTTTGACGGTGGGGATGGTGTTCTTGGGGTTATAGGCAACATTCCTCCTCCTCCAAACACGGCGAGTTGAGTTCATGCCAATGTGCTAGATTTTGGTCTCATCTGACCACAACACTTTCACCCAGTTCTCCTCTGAATCATTCAGATGTTCATTGGTAAACTTCAGATGGGCCTGTACATGTGCTTTCTTGAGCAGTGGGACTTTGCGGGCGCTGCAGGATTTCAGTCCTTCACGGCATTGTTTGTTACCCATTTTTTTCTTGGTGACCATGGTCCCATTTGCCTTGACATCATTGACAAGAATCTGATTAATTGATTGCTTCTGTGGACAGGTGTCTTTTATACAGGTAACAAGCTGAGATTAGGAGCACACTCCTAAGGTAGTGCTCATAATCTCAGCTTGTTACCTGTATTAAAGACACCTGGGAGCCAGACATCTTTCTGATTGATAGGGGATCAAATACTTATTTCCTTCATTAAAATTCAAATCAATTTATAACATTTTTGACATGTGTTATTCAGGATTTTTTTGTTATTATTTTCTCTCTTAGTGTTTAAAAAAAACCTACCATTAAAATTATAGACTGATCATTTCTTTGTCATTGAGCAATGTACAAAAACAGCAGAGGATCAAATACTTTTTCCCCTCATTGTATAGGCTGTAGTAGTGAGGATCACGTGTGGATAATAATGGGAAGTCGGGTGTGATCTGATCAGGAACAGGTGTATGTAATAGTGGAGAGTCCGGGGTGCACTGCTACTGTAGAAACATTGACAGTTGTGGCTAATAATAGGCCGGCAACAGGGTGCAATGTAGTCGAGCTTCCCCGGAGGGAGGCGTGATCATGGGAGGCACTGTGACAGTGCAGGCTACTGTAAATCATGTGGTAATCCTTTTACTCTGCTAATCAAATATACAAATACATTTAATTGAATAATACACTGCAATGCTTTTACTTGAAGAGGCTACATATCCTTGGATCTGTCTATTTTATTTCTACGACTAGGCTTCAGCCTCTGTGTTATTCATTCTTTGAAATGCATCGTATTTATCAAGCAAACATGCTGTAGGCCTTTGTAAGGCTATTCATGCGTATATCCTTTGATCATCGCAAACTGGTCGATAATGTTTCTTATTTTACATTGCACATTAAAATGAAAAGTAAATTCTAATGTATATTTAAAGGATGCATTATTGATGTATGTAGCTTGTCTAGAAGAGACACTGTTGACACTGACGGAAATATTTGTCTATCCTGCCCAGAATGAAGGAATAAACTTCACAATTTGAAGACCTGAATCACTGCAGTCACCTTACAATTAGGCAAAAAAAATTGCAAAAGGTTTATTGAACCAATTAATCTGTATTCCTAGGGTAGAGTCAACATTCTTAATGAACTCAAAGTGTTACTTGGCTTAAGACTGGTTGGTGGAATTAATAGCTTACACAAGATGTATGAGTAATGCAGATTTCTTTCATGCTTTAGAACGAGAATAAGATCAGTCAAGCATAAAGTAATGTTTTTAAGGCAGAAAATCAGTCAGACAAAACTCCTCTTACATCATGAGTAAGTATAAAAAATGTTGGCCCGTTTCATCTGATTTTGTTGCCTTTAGTCAAACCAATACTGATAGTTTTGAGTTGGATACTGTGCACTGGACATAACAACAAACTTAGTGTTGCTGCCCTTTTTATTTATTCCATACTCTAACTTGTTGTGCACAAATGACAACATTGTATTGGTGGAATTATTCAGTAGCACAGAATCTATGACATAGATTACACAGGCCAATGATTCCTATTGATTTAAAAGCCTACAGCATGATCTCTGTATTCTTGGGCTAATTTATCATAACTTCTATCATGTATTCCCTATTTTGGAGTAAATGCAACCATAACTTTTGAATCTGACGGACCACATTTCAAATGGCGTGTTTTAGACCCATTTGTAAGCTGCACTTTCAAAGTAATACCAACATTTAAACACTGCGCTGTGTAACGGTGAGGGACTCAGGGAACGGACGGTGCTCCAGCATTCTGGGCCCTGGAGGGAATTTATCAACAAAAAGTAGAAGAAACTAAATGGAAGGGATAAATGCAACATAACCCCAGGGTTATCTTTCGTCTTCCACTCTCTACGGCCCCGGAGTTGCATCCTTAGGGGCCATTTTAGCTTCCCCAGACAAGACCTGACTGGGGCAGTTGCGACTTGTCAAGGGGTGCTAGCCGAACTGCGTTTAGTGATAGCAACTGGGCTGTGTTCAAGGGCCCCATTTCACAGCCCCCGGTCAGGTGGTTCCTGGGTATGTTGCCCAATGTCAAGTCGATTGATTTTCAGATTACTGTATAATGTTGCAGATGGCTATTCCTATCAAGGTATAATAGTGTAACTATTGTGATATACTTTTTTTTTTAAATGACAATATACCACCGCTATTTACTTTGCTGGGATGACCTACAGGAGTGTACTGGCTTACTTTCACCCTTGGTTTCAAGGCTTAGACCATAGCTCATGACTGATTGATTCAGTTGGCTCAGAGTCAATTGGATTTCTACTCACACCCTAGTCTTCACTGTGAAAGAGACTGAGACTGACATTGATGACTGGTGGGAGTTCGATGTGTAGTATGTGAGTGAGTGTGTGTGTGTGAGTGTGTGACAAGTCAGGGAGCTGTGGTACCTCAATATTAATGGCCAGGGATTCCCTTGTCTAAGATGGCTGCCATCCATGAACTCTCAGTTCACCGTGTGCACAATGGAGATAGACGGTTTGGTTGTGAAGATCTCTCTTTTTCTCTCTTCCCACTCGATATTTCCTCCAGGCTATATTTGCTAATTAGCTATCTGGTGATTTCCCGCCTCTGTTCCACCTCTCCCTCTTTCTCTTCCCTCTTCACCCCACGCTTCTATGCTTAATTTTGCATTTTAACTCAGCTTCAACTAAGATCAACGAATGACGAACAATTCAACAGGACTACCGTTACAAGGACAAAAACAGGCTGTTCCATTGGTAATAATAGACTGAATAATAATCAGATATTAAACCTGGACGAACTGGGTCGGTCATAAAGCACCCTCCTTGTTGGCATGACAAGAAGAGGCCACTGCTGTGCTTCCTGATGTTTATTCCACTGAGATGATGGATTATGAAAGCAATGCCTCGGTTCTCTTTGCCGCTACAAAACAAATATTCTTCCCCCTTTACTGCCCTTTGTAAAGATCTTCATGTGTGTTAATAACCTTCACTTGAAGAGGGCAGTGTGCATGCATCATGGAGGTAACACCAAGGTATCATGGTACCATTGATAATCAGCAGATCCGGACTCCTTCTCCAGTAAACTAACATGAAATAATGAAATCTGCTTGACAGACACATATGCACTGGCGAATGTCGTTTGTGTCTTTGCGTGTTAGTAAAGATTAGCTTATTGGCTTCAGCACTCGAAAATGACTTAGAGTCACTTAATTATTTAAATGATGTCCATTATTATTCTTGAATAGCGATTACTCTATCACAAATAATAATGAATATGTCAAAGTGATTCACCACAAGCTACAGTGTGCAGCATATTCTCAGTTCAAGCTCTGGCTCAGCTGGTCAGAAAAAATCATTCTCGCCCCAAAAACATAGATAAACAACATCATCTATTTCAGTTAGATTACTAGCAAGATACCATTGTCCCACAAATACTCCTAATAACCCATTTAGTGGTCTTTGTTGAAAATAGTTGTGTTCGGACACAGTATGTTCAAGATTAGCTGTTTTGTTATGTTTGGCTTTGGGATCAACAGGGCTTGGTATAGTTGGCTGGTGTTATTTCAATAGAAAAACTTTTGATAAGTTGAGTAACTGGAGTATTAGCAATTATGGGTTCAATTACAGGCAAAAATGTCCAGAAACAAAAAACTATCTTCTGAAACTTGTCAGGCTATTCTTGTTTGGAGAAATTAAGGCTGTTCCATGCCAGACCTTTCCAAGAAACTAAAGATCTCATACAACGCTGTGTACTATGCAAACTGGCTCTAACCAGAATAGAAAGAGGAGAGGGAGGCCCCGATACACAACTGAGTAAGAGAATAAATACATTAGAGAAAATAAATAAATACATCGTTTGAGAAACAGACAACTTACAGTTCCTCAACTGGCAGCTTCATTAAATAGTACCCCGAAAAAAACAGCTATGAGGTGACTAGGATGCTGGCCTTCTAGGCAGAGTTGCAAAGAACCGAGGAGGATTGGAAAAAGTTTTATATGCAGACAAATCTAAGTTTGAAGTGTTCAGAACACAAAGAATAACATTTATCAGACTCAGACCAAATGAAAAGATACTAGAAGAATGCTTGAAACCATTTCTCAAGCATGGTGGAGGCAGTGTGATGGTCCGGGGGTGCTTTAGTCGTGGTGAAGTAGGAGATTTCTACAGGTTAAAAGGATCTTGAAGAAGGAAGGCAATCAATCCATTTAGCAACGCCATGCCTTTCCCTGCAGACGCCGCTTGATTGGAGCCAATTTCCAACTACAACAGGACAGTGACCCAAAATTTGTAAGAACTATTTAGGCAAGAAGCAGTCAGCTGATAATCTGTCTCTAATGGAGTGGCCAGCAGAGTCACCAGATCTCAACCATATTGAGCTTGTTGGAGGAGCTGCTTGACCATATCTTATGTAAGAAGTGTCCATCAAGCCAATCCAATTTGTGGAAGGTGCTTCAGGAAATATGGGGTTGAAATCTCTTCAGATTACCTCAACAAGCTCACAATTAGAATGCCAAAGGTCTGCAAGGCTATAGCTGCTGAAAATGGAGGATATAGTGTTGTGGCAATTTCTTAACTAATGTACATTGGAGACATGTTTGCTTATCTATTACCTAGTATGTAACTCTGGTCTCTGGTTGTGACACATGTCTATATAATACAGAGGATCAGCGGGTATTCTGACCATCTATTCAAAAAAAAATATATATATATTTTTTTTAAAATTACTTTTCAATGACTATATTTCCTATTAATTTGGATATATTTCCTGTACTAACTCATTTCAAAGAAAAAAGGGAATCATTAAGCGACCCCAATCTTTTGAATGGTAGGGTGTACTGGTATGGTGAGTGTGACCTTGCTCTTCAGACTCCTACTGATGGCAGATTCATTATTTGTGGAGGTTCTAATTCAATGCCTCATTATTTTGGTTACAATCAATGGGATTCAATGCCATCTCTCTTTTTTTCTCTATCTTCTCTTTCCTTCCACCTCTTTCTCTACTTCTAATTAGAGGTGTGTGTCTGGGTGTGAATAATTACTATCTCATTATTTCTCCATTCGATCTCCCTTTCTCTTTTCCCCTTTTCTAACATCGCTCTCATCGTCTCTTACCCACTCTCTCTCTAAAAATAAAACGACATTGTTAACTTTTTCGACCGCTGCACAATCGTGATAAGAACTAATTGATTTCATAATCCGCTGATTCAGTTAATTGAGCTCATCAGACAGTTAGATGTTGTGGGGCTAATTTGCAATTGGACTGCCACTGGTTTTAACCGGTTTTACAAATATATTAATTGTGAGATTAGTAGAGACATTGGCTTGTGATGAACAGAAAAGAACTAGGAAGGACCTTTGCTTTTTGGAAGTTAAATGAGATGGGTTTAAAAATAAGTTGTAAAAACAATAGTTCTCCAGACTTGCTACCCCTAGAGACTTCAAGAGTCCATACAGAGTTGGGTAAAACTTCTTTTGAATACAGTTCTCTGTCCCACATTCATGGAAGTGTATACAGGCAAACTTGCCGTCTGATGTCTAGGTACTTTTCATTTTTAAATGTGATTGTCCTTTTATATGACATGTGTTTTTATATTTCCATTTGCAGGTGTTTTTATGTTGTAATACATGGCATGGCTGTAAAATAGACCTTGGTGTAAATTGATATTTCAGTTTAAATGAAGGTTAATGAAGAAATAAATAAATATAGCATATTTCTCAAAAGAAATATCTTCAACCAACTTCACAATTTATGTAAGCTTGCATTGCGGTGAGAAGCCTGTTAGCAGCTTATGTCTTTCTTTGATTGAATTTGATTGATACCAAACTCAAATTTTTATTTGTTTATGTTTTATAAGTTGATTGTCATTTTGTTTGAATTTTATTCCAGCCTAGTCTAGCTGTATGCACATTTTTAGTACAGCTTTGAAAGTGAAAAGCTAGAATTTCTTCCATTCCAGTAACAAGTACCTTTTTACAAGTTCATAACTTCAAAATCTAGTGATTTACATTGATTGCAAATAACAACAGATCCTCAAGTAAAAAAATATATAAATTACAGCACTTGCTTGATTTAGCCATCCATCACACCACGATGATCTTATATCTAGTTTGACAAGTAATAAAACAGCCAACATGAACACTTCCTTCATACAAAAATACAGCTGTCTGTTCCAACACGTCAAGCAGTGAAGCCCCAGTTGAAAATATTTTGCAATGTAAGTTTAACTCAACACAAAAAGAGGCAGACAGGCAGAGGAAAGAGATTAATGCTATTCGAAGAAACTGTCTTGAACCAACTGCCATGGTTGGCAAATGGGATTCATAGAGAATGTTTTTTCATTGTAATCAAGATAGTAACTCATTCATACATAATTATTTATCTGGTCGGCATTTCACATACTGTCACAAATATCAAAGAGATGTCGCCGTTTTGAGAAACGGTATATCTGGAATACCAGATATACCGGGATTCGATATATCTGTGAATAACTCTCTCACACACAGACACACCACCACACACACATTAATAGGTCTCTCGGAAGGATACACTCTTATTGAAATGAAATATACTGTAAGAATGGCTTCACTTTGTTATTACCATATCTCTTCAAATTCGCTCACTGAACATGATTTCTAGATTATCTGTACTGATTTTGCCATAAAACTGATTGAGATAAAATAATTGGCTTGCAGATACAGTAAGTTGGACGTT
>JACXGJ010001649.1:0-23060 GCA_016801105.1 Esox niger
GCCTCTCAGGGTCCTTGTTGCACTACTCCCTTTGTAATACTGGACTCTGACACTGTCTTGCAAAGTTGGATAATGTTACAGTTGTTACAGGTACTTGTCTACCTTGGGCACCTCATTACTGCGATCACTTCATCCCGGTTGCACATGCTACCTTACTCCTTTAATTGGCCTCAATTCCACATTTAGAATGTCATTAAGAATTGCCAATTGCAACCGCACAACTACTCATACCACTTGCAACATACACTACACAAAATACTTGCACATTTTCTGCCATCCTCTAATTGCCGTAATTGCACATTTAGTATTGCAATCTGTACTGCACTTGCCTTCATTGCACACCTACACATTCAACTTGTAAAATACATACACTTAATACATGTACATTTCCTGCTTTCTTCAATCTGCATTTCTGGTGATATGGAAATTTGTGGACTAATGTAGATTTGAGACGTTTGCTTATCTATTACCTGGTATGTACAGTCCCCTCCAAAAGTATTAGAACGGCAAGGCAATATCCTTTGTTTTTGTTGGTCACTGAAGACGTTTGGGCTACCATTATTAACAAGGACAGTAGCAAAATGCAAAACTAAAGAAGAATAAAAAGGAGGAGAGAGCAATTGCCTGTGGCCACCATTTGCAAAACCATTCCCTTTTTGGGGGTTGTCACCTGGCAACCGCTTACATTTTCACCAAAACAGATTTGATTGACCTGATGATATATTGTGATGATTATGTTTTCTCTTCAATTTTTTGAGCAGTGTATTTTTCAAGAAACAATAACATTTCTCTGTGTCACACACTTTGCCCAGTTTTCTATTGAACATAGGGTTTCAATAATTTGTGCATTAATGCATTCTGTTTTTAGTAAAACTTTACACAGCTTCTCAACTTATTTGGGAGCAGGGTTATAGAACATAGACAACATTGTCATATATTTGGTACAAAAACGGTTATTTAAGTTCTTGATGAATGTTGTTTTTACTTACTACATACCTACTATTCTGATATGTTTTAGGTCATCCATTTCAAAACCGGAAGGACTGCACATTTGTAGGAATTCTAGATGGACCTTTAAAAGGCATTCTATTTGAAATAATCCTGACATTTCTGAAAGGTCCATCCTTTGACAAACAAAAGACCTTGTGGTTAACAGAATATTGGATTTGGCAGAACCAAGCTCATCTGATCCCCGCTTCACCCCCATTCAGTTACTTTGTAATATTTTCCTCTTTGGTGGAGTGTACTAACTTTATTTCCACAGTACAATTGCATTCACAACCACAACATTTAATTATTCTTATAATTCTTGTTCATTTAAGATCAGATATCTAAATCTTCTAATGTCCACAAATTCAGGATCAGCAGAGCACTGTGGTTGGCAACAGTGTGAGTCAAGATCAAATATAATATTACATTGTTCTGACATTCTTCCCATTGTTCTATATGGCTGCAGACAAATAGTGATAAGAATTAATTCAGAAACAAGGCAAGCCTCGTTCAGCAGGCAAACCCAGGTTTCCCACATGAGAGGTTGTTTCTTTAACCACTACACCACAGAGCAATACATTTGCTGCGTGTCGATACACTCACTTGACATATAATTTTGTCATGCTGTACAATCACGCAGTTTGAATATTTAGCTAGACACCATTAAGCATTGTGTTAAACTGAGTAACGTTTCTTTTTAAGCTTACCTCCACCACAAATAGCATCTATGAAATGTATGACCTTTGCCAATGGCTGTTTTTAATGCTTATTAGCCAGTAATATGTCACTAGACACCATTAAGCATTGTGTTAAACTGAATAATGTTTCTTAAGTTTACCTCCACCACAAATAGCATCTATGAACTGTATGGCTTATGCAACTGGCCGTTTTAACAGCTTATTAGCCATTTGTGAATGACATTGATACAATAACTATCAATATAAGTGACAATAACTGACTCTTTCGTCAAGTGAAAAGAGAACAGGATCGTGTAGCCAGCTAAGTGTTTTCCTCTCCTGAACAAATCCTAATATCCACAAGAAATTATATATTTTAGGCTTCCTTTCATGTAGTTACAGAAGGTTTTAGCCATCAAAGATTTTGTCTGTCCTGAACAGATCCTGAGGCACAATGTGTTTTGACTGTGACAGAAGTCGAACACGGGACCCGTTGTTCTGTAGTTTGCATCGCTAACCACTATGCTATTTAACAAGGGGTAGTCAGTCAGTCAGTCAGTCAGACATTCACTCACTCATTTAGTTAGAGACATTCGCTCTTCTAGGCCGGCTCTGCTTACCCGGTCTGGCAAAACTCACAAACGATATGTTGGTGCCTCCCTGACACAATTAAAACTTTGCATGGGGTGAACAAACTTCCTCTTAGCCATTTAGATGTCTCATTGCATTCATGTGTTGAAGTGTTTTATCAGAGTTTCAGTTTAGCTTTCAACAGTTGGGATTTTCATGAAAATCTGAAATATTGCTATTGTGCAGTGCAAATATTTCAGGTAAAAAAAAGTAAAAATGTGACGGTTATAGTACACAGCCTTAGAACAGGGAATGACACGTTTACCCAGGTTGTATTGTGACTGATTAATAAATCAATGTGCTTTCTGAAATACATATATACGGTTGAAAGGGGCAGCACATGCTTTTACTTTCACATTGAATGTTTCTTCAATAAAAAACATAGTAGCCCCTAAAGTATTGAACTGAGGCCAGCTACTGTTTACATGGCTACCCTGATCATGCACTGTTTTCATGGCAAGAATTAATAGATCAATGAATATATCGTTATTACAGAATGGTAGGAGTTAAGACCCTGTCACTAGTTCTTATCTTGGATTGTGTTAAACAACTCAGTTACAATGAAATACATCACAACATTATTGTTTATTGCAAGATTTTTAAGAGTAGAGAAAGATGAGAGCAAAAAGACATCTATTCTACAAAATCTTTTAATGCCATAACAGTTTGTTCTACAGATAACAATGTACAGTGATTTTGAGGACACGGCATGAAGCTTTGACAACCTCTGCATCACTTGTGAAGGACAATCTCATGGAGCATGGCCTTCTTTTAAGAGCCATTACCTTTCCATTCATTGCATGTTTCAAGGTCGGACGGTCTAGGTAATGAGGTTTTAGCTTCAAGGGACTCTCCCACCCAAGCTCTACTGAGCATGTAAAACAGGGAGCCTGAGATTATTGACTCAGCGGAGGGCCCCGTTGTTAGCTTCTGGATATTGAATTTATACTTGCACACTTCTGCAAAAGTCCAGGGAAAGACTCTTTTTATCCTTTATTATTATTCCCTCTCCAATTGCGTGATCTCCTTGGATAAACACACACCATGCCACTATGCAGTCCCTATAAAACATCTGTCTCACATCTGTCAAACTTTGCATGAACTTTGCATTTGGTCCCGTATTATATTTGACTCAGTTACAATGTCATCTGCAAAGACTGAATTTAAGCCAGGCAAGGCAGACTCAATGGGCTTCTCATAAAAAGATGTTATACAATAAAACAGGATAAAAAAGAACACATAAAATACAGTTTCTCACAAAGTTAAAAATTACAAACAATATATGCTTTTTCTCAGAGTATATGCAAGGTTTGTAGTCTAGCAGAGAACAATGGTGAAGATAATTCAGAGTTGGCACAAGTCTGAAATCTTCTGGAGTTTATTTCCAGTTATTTGCTGCAGAGTAGCTAAATGTGGCTTTTCCATGTTTTATTTTCCAACATGAGTTGGATTCTGGTAGGTGACTGTTATAATTATTTTTGAGAACAATTTAATGTAAACTATTTCCTTTTCCTTTTATGAAATATTCTATCTATTTACATGAAATTTATAGTACCATAAAAATGAGTTCATTAAGAGGGAACAAAAAAATCTAACAGAAAAGCATTTAATAACAGGTTTTACCATATATGCTGTCCAATAGCAATGTAAATAAAAATACATATTATTTAGTTTGATTGTTTTGTTACAGCTTGACAGTAAATACAAACCCAACACGATTATGTGGCATAGATAGAAACATCCAGGCATTCAAGCTATTGTCATGCATAGAAAATGAAAGGTTTTCCTGGTAATTGAGGGTCAAGCAATCTCATCAACTCCAGATATTCTGCCAGGCAGTATGTGGTTCTCCACTAAATACTGAGTTTCTTGTTGTTGTCCTTACCTCAGTGCTCAACACAAATGTAACAGGGAGGTTTCAACAGATTGGAACCTGAAATCGTCAGGTATCGACTTGATCTGCAACACAACCAAACCTGGTATTCCGAAGGTATGGGCCAAGATCTCATGTTAGGAGACAGGGAATATTTAGAAAGTGCATTCCTTAGAACTACAAGGATTTACAGTGGTGAAGGAAAACTGACCCTATTCCCCCAGCACAATAATATAGCAGTGGAAAATGTTGGGGCTGAGATGGGGGATCTAGTGACAGTGTGGCCCTATCTATGGGAGGCCCTGGACTCTGCCCAACAGGCAGGAAAGCAATTCACTCTCTTTGCCAAGCATCAACCAAATGGACACCCACCAACCACAACCATGAGCTTCGTTGAAAAGAGTGGTACACAACGTTTCTTGACAAATTCTTGCACGGAATAGCTTTTATTTCTCAGAACAACAATAGACTGACTAGTGTCAGAAGTTCTTTGTTTCTGGCCATTTTGAACCTGCAACTGAGCCCACAAATGCTGAAGTTGAAAAAACTGAACTAGTCTAAAAAGCCATTTTTATTACTTCTTTAATCAGCGCAAAAGAAGTCACTGATGTTATCACAATTGTAAATGGATTTTCTAATGATCAATTCGCTTTGTAAAATGATTAACTTTAGCAAACAAAATGTGCCTTTGGAACACAGGAGTGATGGTTGCTGATAATGGGCCTGTGTACTCCTATGTAGATATTTCTAGCTACAATAGTCGTTTACAAGATAATGTCTTCGCTGATAAATCTTACTTGTCATTTTATTGGACAACATTATTTTTTTGTAATTTCAAAACAAGGACAATTCTAAGTGACCCGTAACTTTTGAACGGTAGTGTAAATATCTTTAGTAACTGAAACTAACACAAAGAGAATGACATTATGTATGAATCAAATATCACATAGCCATTCATTCATAGCCTCAGAAAAGGGAACAATAAAAGTGTTTACAAAAATGTTATGGAAATATATGAATAAGGATTAAAAACAACAGAATAAAAGATAAATCATAATTGAGAATATTATGTGATTAAGCGCCTAGTCCACACGTACACAGGCATTTAAAATGTCTCTTTCATTCTTAAAAAAGATTACCAGTTCAGGCAGGGTAACAGTAATGTTACAAGTGTTGGATGTAGCAGTGACAACCTAAACGCATTTTGATGCACAGTCAGAGAGTAATTGTAGATTTATGTGTAAACATGTAAAAGGTTCTGTTAGCAAGATTAAATCCAGTATTATTTTGGCTACTTCCCCCATTGTACATAATGACCTCTTGTAAAAAAAAGGAGATACCGGTGCACACTCAGACGTTACATGCCAAAATGTCATTTTTATCTGTCTACGAGTAACAACAGAAAAACAGACTTTCTGAATATCTTCACCCTGGAAGGAATTTTTCCAAAAGTCAGCATGTGCATCTGCATGCAGTTTTCATCTGGATGAAAGGCCAAAATGCATAGAATTATTGTTTTTTAAATACCCATGTACCACAATCAACCATTGTTGATACTTAGAACATTTCTGTGTTGGTGTAACCAGAAATAAATTTAAGGAAAAGTGTTGCTTCTGATGATGCTGCAAGTCATATTTCCATTTATTTTAACAAAAGACTCAAATAATTCTGTTAATTAAATAATACCTTTTCTAAAAGCACTTTGTGACAACTACTGATCTAAAAAGAGCTTTATAAAATAAATGTGATTGATTGATTGCAAATAAGGTATTGGACATCAACACAACAGAGAAAAATGTATAACATTAAAATAATAGCAAGCTGGTTAATATAATAAGAAGTTTGTTTTAGGATAGTAGATTGATATAGGTTGGAGGTTTTACTGCTTGGTAAGCAGAGAAAAAGTATGTGTGACCAGTTATTGAACAAGAACACAAACCAGAGAAGCCTAGATCAGCCGGCCTGTGATTAGAAGGGATGAATCCCCTCATTGGTTGTTGCCCACCCTGGAGGCGAACCTGGGTCTCCCATGAAAGAGACTCTATATATAGTGTATACCACTATACCAGAAAGCTGTGTGCTATGTGTCAGTATAACATCTCAACATTAGATCATTTGGTCATAAATTAACATCATATCAAGTTTGAATATTTTGCTTGACACCATTAAGCATTGTGTTAAACTGACTAACGTTTCTTATTAAGTTTACCTCCACCACAAATAGCATGTGCAGTTGTGCTCTAAAGTTTGCTTACCCTTGGAGAATTGGTAATACACAGCTCTGGTAAAAATTAGGAGGCCACTGCACCTTTTTCTTTCCTTTCCAAAAAAGTTGAGAAGGAAAGTTTTGAGTAGGGTAAGAAGTGTTACATTTGCAGTGGTCTCTCAATTTTAATGCATCTGTTCCTCTCTCAAAACCTTCCCTTTTGACTTTTTTGGAAAGGAAAGAAAAAGGTGCAGTGGCCTCCTAATTTTTTCCGTAGCTGCATGTACCACGTGTAAAGAAAGCATGAGCAGGCAAAACAAGTCTTATTTCTTATGGGATTCACATTCAACTGTAGGTCAGAACAGAATGGCACAATCATAAAACAAAGCATGGCAACAAAGAAAAAAATTAACTGACCCCTGTTCAAAAGTCTGCATTCCCTTAGTTCTTAATAATGTGTATTGCCCCCTTTAGCATTACTGACAGCATACAGCCTTTTGTGATAGTTGTCAATGAGGCCCCAAATTCATGCAGGTGGTATTGCTGCCCATTCGTCTTGGCAAAAGGCCTCCAGGTCATGCAAAGTCTTTGGTCGTGTTGCATGAAACGTATGTTTGAGATCTCCCCAGAGTGGCTTGATGATATTAAGGTCAGGAGACTGTGATTGCAACTCCAGAATCTTCACCTTTTTCTGCTGTAATCACTGGAGGGTCAACCTGGCCTTGTGCTTAGGGTCATTGGCGAGCTGGAAAGTCCAAGAGTGTCCCATGCGCAGCTTTTTATGTTGAGCAGTGTTTCCCAATCCTTGGGAATCAACGTGGTGCACGTTTTTGTTTTTGCTCAGGCACTCACACACCTGATTAAAATTAATGACTTGTCTCCCAGTATTTTCTGATAACATGATGCATTCATCTTGCCATACCATTTCACGAAATTCCCCGTGCCTTTAGAGCTCACACCCCAAAACATCAGTGATCCACCACCATGCTTCACAGTGGGAATGGAAATCTGTTCACTATAGGCCTTGATCACCCCTCTTCAAACAGCACTTATGGTTGTGCTAAAAGCTGTGTGGCGTGTCAAGGTGATAATTATCAGGCTTATTGTAACCATGCTTTTTGTGTGGCATTGGCGCAGTAAAGGCTTCTTTCTGGCAACTCAACCATGCAGCTAATTTTTCTAAAAGTATCATCGTATTGTGCTCCTTGAAAAAAACACTTTTTCCAGAACAGCCTGTATTTCTCCTGTGGTTACCTGTGGTATTGGATATTTTTTTATATCCTTTTTCATCTTTATAATATTCTATTACCTTGTAGCGCTGGTCTTTTGACAGTTATTTTCTTCTCACCATGGCTTAGTATCTAGCTATCTGAGTGCATCCATATGAGAACTAACAAACTCTTTCACTATTTATACACAGACACTAATTGTAATTTTAAAAGACACAGGTAAACTTTTTATAACTACCACACTTACTTTTTCCGGAGCAGCCTGTATTTCACGTGAGGTTACCTGGGGGTTTTTCTTTGTATCCCAAAAATTATTCTTGGCAGTTTTGGCTGAAATCTTTCTTGGTCTACCTGACTTTAGACTTTTTCCAAGTGAATGAACAACACTGACAGGCATTTGCAAGTTTTTGGATCTCTTTTTATACACTTTTCCAACTTTATACATTTCCATTACCAATTTTATGCAGGTCTTTTGACAGTTCTTTTCTGCTCCCGATGGCACAGCATCAAGCCTGTTCAGTGCACCCATGTGAGAGCAAACAAATTAATTGACTATTTAAACAGACATTACATGCAATTTAAAAAGACACAGGTAAACTTTGAATCAGGGTCATTTGGGTGATTTCTGTTATCATTATGATTTAAAAAGGAGCCAAACAACTATGTGATAATATTTTTTTTGCATGATCAGACATATTTTCTAAATCAATGCCAAAATTTCTTAATTTCTGCCAGCGTATGCAAGCTTATGAGCACAACTCTATGAATTGTATGGCTTTTGCTACTGGCCATTTTTGCAGCTTATTAGCCAGTAATAGTCTTATTAGTAGGCCTATCTATTAACCTACTTCTTGGAACAGTCATAAGAATTGAGCAGTTGCTAGTGAGACTGAAGATGCACTTTACACTGCCAAAACTGTTTCATTTCATGGCACAACAATGCTTGTTTTTCTTTCAATCGTGAATGACACTGATACAATATTTATTAATATACAGTAGGTAAGGAAAACAAGTCAAATCAAGTGAAAATGCAGAGAATCATGGAAATCTCTCCTCTTTTACAGCCCAAAGTCTTGTCATCCAGAGTATATTACCCCAAAAATGATGCACGGATGCATACTTGAAATTCCACCAGAAATAGTCGCAATATAACTATGAACACGTTTATTTTAGGCTTACTATAGGAAGCTACTGAAGGTTGTATCCAGATACGTTTTTGTCTATCTTGAACAAATCCTAATGCATAATTTGGTGAAATGCATGCTCTATTGGTTTAAGGTCAGGTGATAGACTTGGCCAGTTTAATACCTTCACTTTCCCCCTGATGAATATCTTTGTATTGTTGGCAGTGTGCTTTCGGTCATTGTCCTGCTGCATGATAAACTTCCTCTCGATTAGTGTCAATGCATTTTTCTGTAAATTGGCAGACAAAATTTTTCTGTACACTTCTGAATTCATTCTGCTGCTACCATCATCAGTTACATCATCAATAAATATTAATGAGCCTGTTCCAGAAGCAGCCATGCATGCCCAAGCCTTTACATTACCTCCACCATGCTTCACAGATGAGCTTGTTTCTTTCTGATCATAAGCAGTTCCTTTCCATCACTTTGGTAGAGATTATTCTTGGTCTCATCAGTCCATAAGATTGTGTTCCAGAACCTTTGCGGCTCATCACTGTACTTCTTTGCAAATTTCAATATGGCCTTCCGATTCTTACTGCTGATGAGTGGTTTGCACCTTGTGGTGTGGCCACTATATTTCTGCTTGGTGATGTCACTTATTGATGTTTTGGGGGTTTTCTTCACAGCTCTCACGATTTTTCAACTACCGTTGTTTTCCTTGTCTGACCTATTTGACGTCTGTTGCTCTGTACACCAGTAGTTTCTTTCTTTTTCAGGACATTCCAAATTGTCGTGCTTGCTATGCCCAGTGTTTGTCCAATGGCTCTGATCGATTTTCCTTTTTTTTCTCAGCTTGACAATGGCTTGCTTGTCTCCCATAGACAAGACTCTGGTCTTCATGTTGTTTAATCCTCTTTTACAATAAATGCAGTCTTTAAAGGTTTGAACCAAGGATGGAAACTTTGACTAGTCATGCAGAGCTATTTAATGTTTGAACAATCAACCTAAAAGGCAACACCTGGGCAACAAGAAACATCTGTCAATCTATGTTCCAATAGTTATGCTCACTTGAAAAATGGTTGGGTTCAAACAAAGGGTGGCATGTCCTGAGTTGTTTCACACATCTTGATTTGAATACCAGGAAATGAAAGCTGGAATTCTGAACTCCTGTTTCGTACTCATCTTTTGATCTTAAACCCAAATGTCTTCAGTGAACAAAAAAAACAAAGGGATTCGCCTTAATGTTCCAATACTTTTGGAGGGAACTGTAATTTTCTGGAAAGGAGCATGGGAATGGTCTTTTATGTTCTAGACAAATCTCACTGCCCTACAAAATTTCTCAAGCATTATCCACACCACCTTAGGTCCCCCCTCAGGGTGAAGTGCCCCTTTATTCTTGGGGATGTAAAGTTTGGTTGTTGTAACTGAATGATTTGTGCGAGTATATAACAAAGACAATTAGAGTAGGAATAATGCAGTGGCATATTGCAAAGTAATTGTTATTACAGCTAAACAATAAAGTTAATCATATAGTTTACATAAACAAAACAGTTTTCTTAGTAACCAAAATAGTCTTAGGTTTAACAGCTGTGGTACTGAATTATGTTCATGTGATGAGACTTAATTAATGTTGCGAACCGAATCACATTAGTGAACAAAGATGTTCATTTGGCACTATGATTTGTTTACAACCCTGTTTCCAAAAAAGATAGGACATTGCATAAAATACAAATAAAAATGATTTGCAAATAATTTATATTGAAAATAGTACAAAGACAACATATCAAATGCTGAAACTGAGAAATGTGAAAAACAATTTTAAATTTGATTTCTGGAACAAGTTCCAAAAAAGTTGGGACAGGGGCATGTGTTGCATCACTTCTTTTTTAACAATACACAAAAAGTGCTTGGGAACTGAGGATACCAATTGCTGTAGTTTTTTGATATAGGATTTTAGTTACTCAACAGGTCAGGTCTCCTTTGTCATATTTTTTATTTCATAGTATGTAAAATGTTTTCAGGTCTGGACTGCAGGTAGTCCAGTTAAACATCAAGACCCTTTTACTACAGAGCCATGCTGTTGCACTAACATGCAGAATGTGGTTTGGCATTGTCTTGCTGAAATAAGCAAGGTACTCCCTGAAAAAGACGTTGTCTGGATGGCAACATATGTTGCTCCAAAACCTGTATATATTGCTTATCAATAATGTTGCCTTCACAAATGTGCAAGTCACTCATGCCAGACAAGACATGTGCAAAACGCTGTGCACTGATTAGAAGCCGGAATGTCCCTCTCCACTTTAGTCCGGAGGACACGCTGTCAATGATTCCCAAAAAACCATTTCTAATTGTGATATGTCAGACCACAGGACCAATTTTCCATTTTGCCCCGGCCCATCTTAATTGAGCTTGGACCAGAGAATGTGACAACGTTTCTGGATCTTGTTTGTGTTTGGTTTGTTCTTTGTTTTAACTTGCATTTGTGGATGCAGCGACATACTGTGTTCACACAATATGTATGGAAGTGTTCCTGTGCCCATACAGTCATTTCGACTATAGAATCTTGTCTGTTTTTAAAGCAGTGCTGTCTGAGGGCCGAAATATAACAATATTGGTTTTCGGCCTTGTCTACTGCATACAGAGAGTTCTCTAGATGCTCTCAATCGCTTAATGTTATTATGTACCTTAAATGATGAGATCCCCAAACTCTTTGCAATTTTAAGGTGAGAAACTTTATTCTTAAATTGTTGCACTATTTGCCTGCACAGTTTTCCACAGAGTGGTGAACCCCTCCCCATCCTCAATTCTGACAGCCCCATCTCTCTGAAATGATCTTTTAATACCCAATCATGTTACTGACCTGTTGCCAATTGACCTACTAAGTTGTGTGGTAGTCCACCAGGTTTTGTTTCTCCAGTCTTTTGTTGCCTCTGTCCCAACTTTTTTCAAATGTATTGCTTCAAAATGTGTCGCATCAAATTCAAATTTGGAATATATATTTTTTATTCAAATGTGTCACATCAAATACAAAGTGGGCATATATTTTTCAAGAAACATTGAAAATGTCTTAGGTTCAGCATTTGATATGTTGTCTTTGTACAATTTTCTACTGAATAAAATTATTTGCAAATGATTGCATTCTGTTTTACTTACATTTTACACAGTGTAACAACTTTTTTGGAAACAGGGTTGTAGTTTTTTAGGTCAAACAAATGCTTCAGGATTATTCCTTACAAATTGCATTTTGGTACTGCAGGAACAACTAGTGACCATTCTAAAAAATTACCTAGTATATGCAATACTTTAGCACTGGGATTACAATTTTGTTTCATTTGAAGTCAAACAGCAGTTTACATGCATGCCATATTCTGCCTTCAGTCTGCTATCCTTAAGGGCTAAAGCAAGAAAGACAGCCATGTTGAGCACATGAGCATCAACTGTTGACCCTAGCCACATTGTGAGACTGATAAGGATCACAAAATCAGCATAAAAAATACATTTTGCTGCCTACTCACGTACACCCCCTCATCATTAGAGACAATTTATCTGTTGGCATGTGCCATCTGTCTCTTCAAAAACACTGTGTGAAATAGTTATGAACAGTCCTGTGTTGCAAGATGCTTGAGCTAATGGCTGAGCATATATGCGGTTCTCTTTCCTTTCACAATACTTCTGGTTGCTTGGATTACATTTTTTAAAATATATATGTTAATTAAATAACCATGTGTATTGAGTTTGCGAACATTCATTTTTGTTGCATAATGATACACTAGCTGCATGAACATTACAAGCCCTACATATTTGAATGCAAGCAAAACCATTGAGATTAATCAATAAGCAACATGGTCAAATTACACTTTTTGATTTAATTAACATGTTCTTTGGATTTTATATGTTTATTAAAGTGATTAATTCAGAAATATTTTTCAATACAGACACGACTCATGGATGTACTTTGTGTGGGCTATAGCAATAGCATGTTATACTGTACATTTGAGACTTCTGTGACCCTCTGTGACCCTCAGCTCCAGAACTTACATTTGCATGTGTGCTTTAGATGGGTAAATTAGATTGGACATTTTGTCAGTGTATTTGTTGGTGCATTCATAACACAGATTAAAACTGTGATATGAACTTTTACTTTATTGCTGAATAGCAAGTAATGGAATTACTATACAATGTAGAGAATGCATTTCATTAGCAGTTTTGTAACCCACTTTATTGTACCCTAATAGTTTGTTGTAAATATATTCACACAATCTGCTTTATAACAAACTTGACATCCCTGTCTCCAGTCATTTTACAAAATTGAATTCTACATGTAGATATTGCCAGAATCAGCTGTTAATTTAATCTCACATAATTGTTTGTAAACCTGGAACAAATGTATATTAAAATGCACAAATTGTGATGTCAAGTTTTGCATGCTTGTGCTAGACTGTATCCTACATGTTATCGTACAGACATCATTTATTGGATACAAAATCCTGAGTTGAAGTGCATTTGTTTTTGGTAAAGAGTGGTTTATTTTTCCCACGACACAAGTTTGGTTGATATCTGTTAGCAATCATTTCAGGGTGGTTGCGGTTGGTGTGTGTCCCTTTAGTTGATGCTTAGCATTGTGAGTTGATTGACTTCCTGCCTCTTGGGCCATGTCCGGGGCCTCCCCCGTATAGGTCCAAAGTATCACTAGACCCCCTTGTCTCAGCCCCAAGATTTTATGTTGCTATATTATTGTGCTGGGGAGTAGGGTCAGTTCTCCTCCACTTTGTTCTCCTTATTTAATGTAAATCCTTGTAGATCTAAGCAATGCACTTTCTAATATTTTCTTGTCTCCTGCCCTGTGTAAAGTTAGGATGACATGAGGTCTTGGCCCACACATCCAGAGTACCAGGCTTGAAAGCCTCCCTGTCCAAAGTCATCCTGGTTGTGTGGCAGATCATGATGATACTTAAGATTTCAGCTGCCACACTGCTGCACCCCCAACTCGGGTTGACCCTGTCCTTGACTATCTGGTCATGCTTCTGACCTGGACATGGTTTAATAGACTCCGTACTCAGCCCACATGCATTTATTAATCATTACAACTCATGCTCTTAAAATGTTAACCCGGCACAGCCAGAAGAGGACTGATCACCCCTCTAAACCTGGATCCTCTCTAGGTTTCTTCTTAAATTTCGGCCTAATAATAATAATACATGATATTTATATAACGCTTTTTAGGGACCAAAATATGCCTTCTTAGGGAGTTTTTCTAGCCACATACATTTTACATTGTTGTTGTTTGCTCCTTGGGGTTTCAGGCTGGGTGTTTTGTAAAAGCACTTTGTGACAACTGCTGATATTAAAAGGGCTTCATAAAGACATTTGATTGATTGAAGTAATCAGCTATCAACAACCAATTTAATTGAAATGATGTTATGATTTGGTCATTGGTGGTGTTATGTGGAACTGAAGACAAAATGTGTTACTTTGTTCAAAGTTGTCAAGCAGCATCTGTAAAGGCAAAGAGAAAGCAATGTCGTCCATGGTATAGTTCGCATTTTTTCTGTCTGAACTACAGCATAGCCTACCAAAATACTGTAAATCATGCCAATACTGTTATAAAAACATTCTCTAAATAAAAGAAGTCTTTCCCTTTTATAAGTTGGCACAAAAAGGAATAAAAAAGCCCAAATTATTTTCAGACATATATTCACTCCATTAGCTCATATTTTGATATAGTAGTCAGACTTGATGCTAAGCCTTCCTACAAATGTTTACTAGTTACAAGAACACTGCCCTGTCAACAGCGCCTCTACAAAAATAATGAGATGTCTACAGTTGTTCACAAATGAGAACTGTGAAGTGCACCCATGTGTATCAAATGCATGTCATGATGCTCCCTATGATATCCATTAAATTGTAACACTAACTCATTAGGACAGCTCATAAGCATCAGTGGAATGGTAGCTTTAGGAATACAGCGGTACTGAGGATGAGTAGTGAGTATAATAGGCTAGTGTTCTGAACTTTGTGTGATACGTTTTCTGGTGCCAATTGCTGCTGACACATCACCTAAAGTGGATGCAACACAGTGGGGAAGATGAGAAGTCCAGTGGCTCTTTCTCCAGACTGGCTATCTACAATATCAGCAGCAGACTCATTCACTATCATATACCTCGGACCGCCTCTCTACACTCAAGCTAACAGAGATTAGTCGTCTGAGACAGATTGTGAATGTGACCACATCACCTTTGGCTTTAATTGGGCCAAATGTCAGAATAATATTATTCACAGGACTATTCAAGGACAATGAGATTCTGGTTATTAGCACAAAAACAACTACGAGTCAAGCCTGGTACTCTGCAGGTTTGGGCCGAGACCTCATGTCCTCCTAAGTTTAAAATGGCATGAGACAGGGAACATTTAAAAAATGAATTCCATAGATCTACAGGGATTTATAGTGGATAAGAGGAAATGACCCTACTCCCCCAGCAAGATAATATAGCAGCGTAAGATCTTGGGGCTGAGACGGGGGTCCAGTGACACTGTGGCCCTATCCGGGGGAGGCCCCGGACAGGGCCCAATAGGCAGGAAATAAATCTAAACTCATTGCCAAGCATCAACCAAAGGGACACCCACCAACTGCAACCACCCACCCTACTAGGTATTCTGGGTGTTTTTTTTGTATTAGTTACATGCATACACAGGCTGAAGTAATAAACCTGAAACTTACAGAATGAATGAATGAATTAAGTCCTTACCTCACCACCATCCTCATCATCATAGTGTGTTTACCATGTAATAGTCAAAGTAAATGTAGATCGATACAAAAGTAGTGGGTCTGATTAGTTTGAGTATTTGCACTTGGGTAGTTGGCTATGGACACATGGGTACAACATGATAGCCATTATGTACACCTGGGTGTAAATAGATAGATGGGCTACTTCCACCACGGGTGCAAATACCCTGGGCCCAAGATGGTGACACGTGTGCATCGCACAAGTCAGTGTCTACCTAGTTGTTGCAAGTTAGCAGTAATTGACTTAATAGTTCTTAGCTTATTTACTCAGTACAGCCTAGCACTCTATATAGCCGACAAGAACAGATGGACATCGGAACACAAATATTCTGGCCCTCCTCGATTTGCACTTCTGGTTAGACGCTTACTGCATATTGTTGTACTGTACACGTAGAGTTCAATGACAATAAAGTTAAATCTACTCTAAAACATTGTTGGCTATGGTCATCTAGGGGCAAATTGCATCTGCCTAAAAAACTGTTAATTAACAAAGGAACTGGATTTTGACTTGTTTTATATTAATTCCAAATAGTCAATGAATTAATGTAACATTCTATGTTACAATACAGCTATGGAAACAAGATACCAGGCAAGCCTAGTTCAGCCAGCCTGTAATAGAAAGTGTCACCATCTCAAGATTTTAACCGGGGTCGCCCACAAGTATGGCAGTGTCATTATCCTCTACACCACAGAACTTTACATTAAAATGGTGTCTGTATAGCCTTTTGTCTCTACCATGAACAAGTCCTCTTTTTCCTCTGGTCGTTTTAACAGCTAATTGGCAATTCATGACTGATATTGATACAGTCAAACTGACTAATGTTTCTTACTAAGTGTACCTCCACCACAAATAGCATCTATGAACTTTATGGCGTTTGTCACTGGCCAATTAGTTTGTTAGTTTGATGTGTTAAGTGTTAAAAGCTACTGTGAATCAGACTGTTTCATTTGACCACCAAACGTACTTGACTGGTAGGTTTAACAACTATGTGGGAACAGACGCTGCTTCAAGCTACAGCCCTCTTTCCTGGTACTTAAACCATAATTTTATATTGTTTGTACATATATCAAATAATTTAAGATGATAGACTTACTAGGAACTTACATGGTAAGTAAGAGTACATTACCCAAGGTATGGGAAATAATATTTGTCTATTCCACATTGAAAGCGACAAGCTGACAAATGAAAGACATAGGCTTAAGAACTATGAGTTTTTCAGATTTGATTGTTGAGAACAATTAAATGTTAATATTAGAAGGCATACTTTAAAATGTGGATATACAAAAGGTGCCTGGCTCACATTTCATATATACTAAAGTTGTGTTGTTTCCAAATGTAGATACAAATAAGATCCATTAGCTTATGGTGGAAATACACAATAAAACTAGTCTCACGATAAAAAGAAAATAAGTATGTGGTAAATGATAATTACTTAACAGTTTATATAAATCAAATGTATTTATAAAGCCCTTTTAACATCAGCAGTTGTCACAAAGTGCATTTAGAAAACACCCAGCCTGAAACGCCAAGAAACAAGCAACAACAATGTTGAAGCCCTGTGGCTAGGATAAACTCCTAAGAGACACCTAGAGAGGAACCAGGCTCAGAGGGGTGACCAGTCCTCTTCTGGCTGTGGATAGTAGAACTGTGGACAGTGGCAAGCAACAAGTCTTTAGAGCATGTTACTTGTAAAGTGTGGGCCACGACCTCATGTCCTCCAATATACCATGTTTAAAGAAAACATGAGTGAGCAGGCAAAACATGTGTCTTTTATTTCTTATGGGATTCACATTCAACTGTAGGTCATAACAGAATGGCACAATCATAAAACAAATCACGACAACAAAGAAAAAAATTAACTGACCCCTGTTCAAAAGTCTGCATACCCTTAGTTCTTAAAACTATGTTTGCCCCCTTTAGCATTAATGACAGCATGCAGTCTTTTGTAAAAGTTGTCAATGAGGCCCTTAATTCATGCAGGTGGTATAGCTGCCCATTCGTCTTGGCAAAATGCCTCCAGGTCATGCAAAGTCTTTGGTCGTCTTGCATGAACCACATGTTTGAGATTTCCCCTGTTCCTGCTGTAACCACTGGAGGGTCAATTAGGATAATTGTTTGTAATGTAGAACTGAATGCAAGCATTATCAATACTTTTTTTAACAACAGGCGTACCATGAGGTCCACATTATGGCATTGGGTGATTGCGGTTTTTTACCGGTATAAGAAGCTCCCTTTCACAGTCCCCATCTAACTGACGTGCCCTGGTAAAGGGTTTCCATTCTCATGATCTGCATGTTGCTTGTCACTATTGCGTAAAGCTTCTAAGATAAAAATGCAATCCGTTACTAGGACACGAATAAGTGAACTTCAAGATATTGTGTTAGGGATAATGTTAAACATTTTGAAAGTAGTATTGGATACAACAAAAAATGGGAAATGCACTAGATAGGATTTTTTCAAAAAAGAAATTGTCCCTTATTAACATGTCATGTAAGCTCTGTAAGAGTTGTTTAGCAACACAGACAGTTCAGTGCCAGTGGAATGACAACTTAGCAATTTTGCAGCATGCCGATAAAATCAAGTGATCCCCAAACGTTCAAGGTTATGTAAACTTTTGATCAGGGCCATTTAAAGTGATGTCTGTTATCCTTATGATTTAAAAAGGAGCCAAAAAACTGACATAACAAATGGCTTAATGTGGTCACTATCCTTAAGTAATTATTACTTTTTGCATGACCTGTCCTGTTTTCAACATCAATGCCGACATTTCACAATTTCTGCCAGGGTATGCGGACTTATGAGCACAAATGTATGCAGTGTTAGAAATCAGCCGTTTCGTATAGTGGTTGTAATAATAATTTGCTTACCGGGTTGTCAAGGGAGAATAGATAATTTCTTAAATGCAGCATTAGATAGTCTTGTTCATGTGGTTATGGACCTGGTCTTCCTTACACAACCTCAATCTCATCTCTCTCAGTCTCTTCTCGCTGTAATGTTGGTTACAAGCAGTTATATACATTGAGGGGAGTGTTTACCTAGCAAAGCCAAGACAGTAACCCCCATGCCAACGGGTCAATGTAAACATTCCTGTGGTTATCAGAGCGCAAACTACAGAGAGATATTCTAAACAGAGATGTTTCTGTTCTCATTATCTAGGCACATTCACTTTGAATGAAACGTACATTCATATTGTAATTGTTAACGCTCAGACCCCACAGCAGTAAGCAATAAGAAATATTTAAAGAAAAAATATAGACACGAATGTAAACTTGCAGCAGTTCCAGAGTGTAGAATGTGGTATATGGAAAACATGCATGGAAATATTAAATATTATACATATAAATATATATGTAATATATCTATTCATTAAAATATGCTAATGTCAATGGAATATACATAGAAAGTCATCAGAGCATTTGAAAAGTTCAGTGTAGATCAGTGTTGCTGGTTGAGAAGACTGTTTGTGAGTCTGGAAGTCCGTAGACTGATGCTCCAGTAGCGTCTACTAGATGGCAACAGTGTGAAAAGACCATAGCCTGCGTGGCGGTAGTATTTTATGATGTTCCATGCTTTCCTAAGGTACTGTGTGCGGTAGATGCCTTGCAATGAAGGGAGATGGCAGCCGATTACGTGCTCCACAGACTGCACCATCCCCTGGAGGGCTTTGCGGGCAGGAGCTTCCATACCAGGCAGCAATGCAGCCCGAGAGGATGCAAGTCTCTTCAGGAAATATAGTATGCTTGCCTGGACCAGGTGAGGTCATCTTGGATGAACACACCAAGGAATTTGAAGTTGGAGACTCTCCACTGTGCTAGATGCTACTTGAGATATATATAATTCTGACGTCAGATCTGCAATTGCTTAATTGTACCCATGGTCCTGCTTTTTGAGTTGATTTACTTGAGTAATGGCCTATCAGATAACAAATTATTTGATGTGGCTATTGGGGTAGCCAATCAGATTTCAGTGGTGCCATTGCCTCCTCAGGTCACCTTCCGGACACACCACAGTTGTGTGGGAAGATTGACAACTGAGAATGTTTACTTAGGCTTCCAGGTATTTTTTTTATAATTTTGTCTTTACCGAATTAAAGTTCCCGATATGTGTCATCTCAACTCTTTTCTGCTTGTTTGGCTGACCCCTCCAATGTGCTTTTTCCTTTTTTTTTTTCAGATGGAGGAAAGGAGGAAAAGTTAACCCTGCTGTTAATGTAAATGGTTTATAGTACATGTTAACACATTGTTATACTTATTCGTGTATACTCATTTGTGTTTCACTGATGTTCACTGATGGCATTGCTGACTAAGAAAAATTTATTAAACTTTTACACAAGTTTTTACTTACATTTGAATTCTATTCAACCCCACTCCTTTGAACGACTTACAAATCAGAGGAGTTTGCTCATCATTGTTGTGGGGGGGACAAGAGCCTTGCTCAAGAGCACGCTGTTGGGCAATGACAATTGGGATGAAAACAGGCAACACCCCAGCGGCCAATTCACCTCCAACAGCTAGGTTACCTGTCGCCTCCTGGAGCCTCACTCCAGATTCTGTACATTTATCATTCAAATGAAGCAGTTGAGAAGCAGTAAAATAGGTATGAACATTCAGCAGGGGGAGCAATAAAGAAATAACTTTTTTATTAGGAAGAAATCTTGCACTTGTACATCTTAGTAATGGTTCACCGATGCTATCAGCTCACAAGGTTCCCTTGAACGAGCCTATAAACACCAGCTACACGTGCAAGGTCAGTTAAGCAGGTAAATGAAACTTGCTTTTAGGTTTCCTTTTAGGCTGATAGAAGGCAATGTCGTTAACCTTCTAGTATAATAGGATTGTCATTCCTATAATTGAATCTCACTGTTGCACTCTGTGAAACTTGGGCTAAAATCAAACAGTGGTGTTACAATGTAACAAGGCAGAGCATGATCGCTCTCACGGAACACGCTGTGAAGTGAAAGAGGCTTACCGTCACTTCCACCACTTCATGGCCAGAGAAGCAGTTGATTTACTTTACTGCTTTCAAACATTCCCACTGGCCACAGCACATTTGTCCAGAGAAGCATTCCTCAAAGTAGGGGTTGTGAATACGATTTGCCTTTGACAGCTCCTGAGGCCATAAGTTAAGACTATATCTTTTGTATACATAACAGCATCTCACATGGCCCAGTAGTTAGATTTACTGGCGGGTTGAATGTACAATATACCATATGTTTCTAAAGATTTTATTTAAAATTTGAGTGCTGTAAAGTGATTCAGCAGTTGATTCCAAGAGTATTGTGTTATACTATGTAATGTTTGCTTCTGATGTGAACTAGCAAAGAGCAATGAATATCCTTGTAAGTGGAATCTTGGAATCCAAACATTCGGGTGAGTTTTGGGTCAGAGGAAAACTGATACATGCAGAATGTGATGGCCAAACAAGTCTTCATTAGCATTATTTTAGCAGAAAGATATTATGCTGGCAGGACTCAGATTTTCTTTATCACAATAAAATCCATAATTGAAATGTATACAGCAATATAGTAAACAGTATAGTCTGTATAAAAAGAACAGACACAAACAATATTGGAACGGACATTAGATTGCTAACTATATTGCCTTAAATATTTCAATGATGGCTTTTATTTTGAAAAAGAAAGTCTGAGTTAGCGCTGCTTTCATAATATTCTGCTGGTAGAAGAATGGTAATGAAGACTCGTATAGCCATCACTACATACAGTTGAGCTCATAAATTTGCAGACCCTCGCAGATTTTTTATTTAGAAAATATGCCTGATCATCAAGTTATTTAAGGATAGTGATTGTATGTAGCCATTGATTATCACATAGTTGTTTGGCTCCTTTTTAAATCATAATGATGAAAGAAATCACCCAAATGGCCCTTGATCAAAAACTTCCAAATTACATTCCACACACAGGTGAAAATAGCAATTAAAGGTGACTTTCCCACACCTGTGACTTTTTAAAATATAATTAGTGTCTGTGTATAAATAGTGAATGAGTTTGTTAGCTCTCATATGAATTCACTGAGATGGCTAGATACTAAGCCATGGTGAGAAGAAAATAACTATTAAAAGACCAGCGTAACAAGGTAATGGAATATTGTAAAGATGAAAAAGGACATAAAAAATATCCAAAACCACAGGTAACCACAGGAGAAATACAGGCTCCTCTGAAAAAAGTGATTGTTTCAAAGAGCACAATACAAAAATGAGCTACATGGTTGAGTTGCCAGAAAGAAGCATTTACTGTTCCACTGCTACAAAAAAGCCCAGTTACAATATGCCCGACAACACCTTGACACACCTCACAGCCTCTGGCACACTGTCATTTGGAGTGACGAGACCAAAACAGGGCTATGTTTGGACAGGGGTCAACAAGGCCAATATTGAACAGAATACCATCCCCACTGTAAAGTATAGTGATGGCCCACTGATGTTTTGGGGATGTGTGAGCTCTAAAGGAACGGGAATCTTGAGGAAATGTATGGCAAAATTAATACAGCATGTCATCAGAAAGTACTGATTGCAAAAACGCTGCGCATTGGACGCACCTGGACTTTCCAGCATGACAATGACCCTAAGCTCAAAGCCAAGTTGACACTCCAGGGGTTACAGCAGAAAAAGGTGAAGGTCCTGGAGTGGCCATCAAGGTCTCCTGTCTCGGACGTAAGTTGGGACCCAAGCGCGGATAGGAAGGGCAACGGGGGAGGAACAGGTAGGGTGATCGGAATCAGACAGGGGATCGACACTCAGATAGGCGGCAGAGGTACTGACCCGTGGCAGGCAGAGTAGTCGAGAACAGGCCGTAGGTCGGTACACGGGTGGATGGCAGAAGTACAGACATGGAGTAGGCAGAGTGGTCAGAGACAGGCATATGGTCGATACACGGGCTGGCAGCAGAAGTACAGGCAGGGGGCAGGCAGAGTAGTCGGGGACGGGCAACGAGTCGGTACATGGGAAATCCACGGAACGTAAACTCGGTGATTGCTGAAAAGTGCAGGTGTTTAACGACCATGATCCGGCAGAGAAGGGATAACAGGGCTCTATGGTTATACTGCAGGTAACGAGGTGAGCAGGAGCAGGTGTGTGATTGGGGATTGGGAACAGGTGTGGGAGTGGATGAGGAGCAGGTGTATGAAAGGCTCTGTGACGTGAGGGTCTCCTGACCTTCATCAAGCCACTCTGGGGAGATCTGAAACATGTGGTTCTCACAAGATGACCCAAGACTTTGCAGTACATGGAGGCATTTTGCCATGAAGGCATTGTATCAAACATCCAAACATGTCCTTGGTACCAAGAATCTTTAGCTTGTATTCAATTCCGCTGTGCATGTAAAGTAAATTATTTGTGTAAATGTGTATAACATGGAATGATAGGCCTTAAGGCATCATGCGACTTTCCTATTTTAGGAAAGCAAATTTTAACCATGATAAAACCTTTACAAAATTACATTACAGATAATTTTTTTGTCTACCCCACAACCCACAAATCAAGGTTGCACCAACGCAACCAACAGTTAAGTAAACAACAGTTTTACCTATCC
>JACXGJ010001649.1:23160-79218 GCA_016801105.1 Esox niger
GGGCAGAGTAGTCAGGGGCAGGCGAAAGGTCGGAGCAACGGCGAGGATCAGAGGTACAGGTAGGGCTCGGGCGGAATGGTCGGAAACGGGCAAAAGGTCGGAACACGGAAAGGCAAAACGAGGAACTGGAAAACGCGAGATATGGCATGAGAACATGAACCATTGATCTGGCAGGGGTGAGATGGCAGGGAGCTGTACTTGAATGGTTGGTGATTAGGTGACTGGGGACAAGTGTGTGAGTGGGTGATTGGTGACAGGTGCGCTAGGAGCGCGCTGGGTTTCTGGAGCGCGGACGCCCTCTGCTGCGCGCTTGAGGAGGCGGGGACGTGACAGTACCCCCCCCCCCACGAACGCCTCCCGGCGGACCACCAGGAGCCCCAGGACGCCGACGATGGTAAGCCCGGAGCATGGACGGGTCCAGGATCTGGCTGCGGGAGACCCAGCACCGCTCCTCCGGACCGTAGCCCTCCCAGTCCACCAAGTACTGGAATCCCCGACCCCGAGAGTCCACGATCCGTCTGACGGTCCACGCGGGAGCCCCATCAATGATACGCGGAGGGGGAGGACGAGGAGAAGGAGGAAGGAGCGGGCTGTGGCGAACGGGCTTGACGCGGGAAACGTGGAAGGCAGGGTGAACTTTCAGGGAGGAGGGAAGCTTGAGGCTGACGACAGCGGGGTTAATGACCTTGTCCACGGTGAAGGGGCCGATGAACCTGGGGGACAGCTTACGGGAATCTGAGCGTAGGGGGAGGTCCTTCGTGGACAGCCACACGCGATCTCCTACTGCGTAAGCGGGGGCAATTTAATGCAAATTAATCCATGTCCAAGTAGGAAAATCACCTTGAACCCTGGAGGGTTTTAAAGGTGTCTAGTAGGATTTAGAGTATTATATGTTTTCTCCACATGCTCCCAAGACCAAAAACATATGATTGGCAAAAAGAGCTTAATTACATAAAAACCTTTTATCAAAAGTAATTACATAACATGTTCATTAATTGTTACTTTGATGATATGCACAACTAAACAGCATAGCCCAATTTTGATTCATACTACACCAAATTCAAGATACAATCTCCTTTGCTATCCAAAGCGCTTATTGTTCTCTGGACTTGAGGCTGGAATTGGGGGAGGTGTCATTTATTTGGGGCATATTTACGGAAGCCTTATTTGCCCTATAGGCCAAAGTGTAAGTGTTAAACATCATTTGGGAAAAAATATGTATTTTATTTGTTTCTTTATGTAATGGCCACTCTTTTTTTGATGTGAAGGAGTCACCTCCAAAGCAGGCAAAGGGAACACATTACAAGACATTCCAAGACTATAATTAACTTTTCTTTTTAAAGCAAAAGTAATTCTGCAGATATTTTGGGACCTACAGCCTCAGAAATTAGGATTCTAAAATGATTATTTGCCCTTTCCTGTAGAAGAGAAGTTTTTTTGTTCCAGGGCAAATTCTATTTGTACTTAAGAAGTACCTCATATTGTTTTTGTACACATAAACAATCATTAATCTTTCTTGTTTTTGCTATATTATAAATTAACTTAAAAAAAACATGGATATGTATATCAATATGTTTTAAAGTAATAAACGATTTCACATTGTCAAGATGTGACAACTACGCCATCTGCAGCTCATCCTCCCCCTGCAGGAGGCGGGCCTCAGCGCTCGATGTCACCGGCCTTCTAACACCACCGCCTATCATCAATCCATCGCACCTGTTGTCTTGTTTAGCGCACCTGATCCTCATCCAGTCATTACCCCTCCAGTATATATGTTTCCTCTGTTCCCTCTGTCTTTGTGTGTTATTGTCTCGCCATAAATGAACACAAGTCAGCTGTCATTATTAAATATAAGAATCGAACGTCATCGTCTCCGCAGTCTGCTTCGTCTCCGTCTTATCTACACGCTGACACAAGATGTATTTTGAGCTGTGGTTATAAGACATCATTGTCTTCATGTAATGATAGCAGAGCCCTCCAAGATAGCATACAGTCTACATCATATTGGATAACATGCATCACACAGTAACATTTTGCTAGGTGCGAGGTTTTCAATGGAAGTCTATGACAGACCCAACTTAATTGAAAATGTAAACAGAGTTTGCAATTCCTTTTCCTAAAGAGTATGCCGATTCAATTCAAATTTTTATAATGTATTGCTTCATCCTTTGCTTTATGGAGTATGTGTAATTTCTGCTGATTTGAAAACAAAATTCAGGTGTACAGAAATGTTATGAATAATTACTTCCCTTCCCAACTGAACTGCCTGGAGTCTCACTCGCAGTTCCCAATGTCATCTACATTTACCAATACTTTTCACAAACAGCAATGTGATGAGAACTGAGTTAAAGACACAAACTGAATAATCATTATTAAGGTACATAACAAATGAGAACCACATGCTGTAGATAATACACACAGAATCTATAGCAAAATTTAATTAGTTTTGACCATCCAATTATTCTCCAGGACTAATGGCAACACGTGTGTTTCAGGTTGTGGATGAACATGACCTAGCAGGTATGAATAATTTGGCTACCTTGTAGAATATCTCCTGCCTGACCCTCACCCTGCAATATATTTAATATTCTTGTCCAGAACTGTATTTAAATGAAAAGCACAAGAATGCCTGGACCTGCATGGTTTTTGCTTGTTTTTTTCTTTACAAACTTACATTGGGAAGTTGTTGCAGAAAAATAAAACCTGTTTTAAACATGTCTTGGTCAAAAATATGTACAAATATACAAATATGTATAAAAATGTACAAAACATGAATGAAAGTAAAAATGATATATTATTTTATGAACATTAACTTTTGTATTGCATGATAATAATTGCATTCCGCCATTATAAACAGTCATATAAATATATCAATAATATATTTACTCACATTTAATCATTCATTATTATTCATAATTGACCTAGAAATAAGTAATTCCTCAGCTAGCAGACCTGGTTCAATTCAAGGGGAATATATTGTGTAGTTCATGGCTACAACATTTAGAAATGTCTCTTTGCATTTTCTTAAGCTTCTCACCCCTAACTCCCTACCAATTCCTACATTAGTCATTTATTTAGTTTGACAGGTAAACATCCACATTCTCAATTGCTATAGAAGTAAAAATGTCTTTCTGTCCCAGTGCATGTTACTTTGGTGTGATGGCCTGTGTCTCTTATGGTAGTCTTCATAATCAAATTGTGAAAAAACAGCTGTTAACAATCCAAAAATGAAAAGATAGACAACAATTAAGACACAAATTAAATTGTTTTGGATAAGCAGTTTAGATGGAACTTCTTCTGTATTTCCTGATTATCAATCTCATTAATCTAGGGCCCGGTTTCTCGATAACGTGGCACATACCACAGTTTAACGATGCACGTAGCCTTAAGATGGACTTTGTTATGACGGATTATGCCAGTTTCCCAAACAACCACGTGCGTGGCTCTTTACAAAGTGCATTATAAGTGCGATATTATGGACGTTTGGAATGGAATTAGGCATGCACACGTTTTGAAAAATTCATATTCATTGCATTTTGATATAGATTGATTACTTATCAGAAACATATAATATCGATGGTGATGTATTCTACTACCATTGAGGCATCGTAAGGAAAATAACAAACTTGACGAAGTAGTGAAATGTTGGAATCTGTTGAATGAATCTGTTGTATTCAACCAATAGGGTAGATCACATGATATCCAATTATCTGTTCCTCCGGTAGCCATAGAGGATATTTTACTTACATCACATAGCAATCAACACACGATTGGTTATCTTGGCATATAATGTACAGTTGGAAAAATCCATTCTAATTGTTTGGAATAACAATGGAACGCAAGAGGAAACAGGCATTTAGAGCAGAAGAAATCCATGTACTCCTTGATGAGGTTGAGAGGCACCAGCACCAATTTCTTTTAACATTTAAGTGTGCTATAACTAATGAAGCCAATACGTGTTCAATTACCACTATAATAGCTAAATGGAACAGAGTGCACATTTTTTGTACACAAAATGATTTAGTGTGGGGATTGTGGAATGATGCTTACTACTATATTGGGGATATAAAATATCCCCATGCCAGAGAAGGTATTATTGAGGATTTAACCACACTTGCTCATTTTCCATTAAAAGTTATTCTTCATTTGTCCCTGTAGGCTGTCGGTCATTATCCATCTTTGCATTGGTGTTTTTTTTGGTAGGGACAGTGTGACAATCCCTACCAATTTGGAGTTGGTCCTCATCAACACTTCACATAAATCAAACATGTTGAAAAACCAAACCTACTCCCTTGATCATTTACCTGTAGGGCTGCCCCAAAAGGCTTGGATCTACAGGGGGGCATAATAAGGCATTGCCTACCCAGATATAATCTTTTCCACTCCAGCTCTGTTTCCCCATATGCATTGCAAATGGTATATGAATTAACCAACATTAGTTGTGCCCCACATTGATGAACAATGCCCCTTCAGTCATTTAATCCTAGAGCAGGAACTGCTCCCATAGCAATGTGGCGCATAGATGTCACTATAATTGCTTCCATTTGAAGGTAATTAATAAAACTTACAACCTTACATTTAGCGTGAATTGATAATTACCCAAAAAGATAAAACATCTGTAAATTCCCAAAAAATGTTGTGTACTGACTATAAAATTGGGGCCGATAGTTAACCTACTTTCAGGGAGATTATGGCCGCAACACCTTGTGTTGTCATGTTGAACAATTGCAACTGCAAGGGAAGCCAACGCAAGTCAATGTGCACATTACAGAGCGCTACAAACTCCTAAATAACCTGTCTGACCAAGCCAATCTGAATAAGTACAGGCAACCTCAAAGACAAATCCAGCAAATGCTGGATCTAGTTTCACCAAGGCTAGTTCGATCAACCCGACGCAACTATACCCTTACACAAGAGGTGCAGATTCTTGGAGCTCTACGTTATTACACAACAGGGGGTTTTCTACAGGTTTGTATTTTGAAAATTAAGAGACCACTGCATCTTTTTCTTTCCTTTCCAAATAAGTGGAAAAGGAAAATTTAGTGAGGAACTGAGGCGTTCAATTTGCAGTGGTCTCTTAATTTTAACCCTTCTGCTCCTTACTCAAAATCCGTACCAGTACAATGTGGGGTTTCAGACCCGTGAACGTTGATTTTGAAAACTTTTTCTCAATTATTTCATGTTGTATGTTATTCTTTATCCTCAGTTGACCAACTACATTCCATTCCATTTACAGCCAATCATTCAATTAAAATATGATTTGTCTAAATAAATTGGTGTGAATAAAAACATTTTTATTGTTTTTATTAATTCTATTGCCCTAATGATGACTCTTTGCAGTGGCTCCTCGCGTGTTGAAGGTCCTTGTATAAAGTATACACACAAACATACAGTTACGAGCTGATTGTGGCCTTTGCCCCTACTATGGTGTCTCTAGACCAGCGCAGATACATTAGCATGTTGATGACTTTGCAAGCTAACTAGGTGGTATGGCCATATGTTAAACTGTGGTTGCTTTTGCTCAGGCAACCTTTAATGGATACTCAGAGGTTGTGTGAGCCATCTTTTATTGGACCTTGCAGCCATGAATACAAAGCTTAGGCTAATGTGAATACTATTTCAGTAGCGAACATTGCCTTAGGTTACAGTCCCATGTGAATGATTTCCTTAACAGTTCTCTATGGGTGTCTGCAGTGGTGTTACATTTACTTTACATTATGGGCTGTCTAAAAGGTTTTGCAATACCAATTCACGAGAAAGCATAAATACAAAAAATGTATCTAATTATAAAAGGAACAAACTATAAAAGACTAACCATAATAGTCTTTTATAGTTAGATAATTAGATATTTAGTTTTTTACACATTAGCCCTCATGGTCCACTTAATTTTGTATTATAAAATGATGTTATGAATGCAGGAATTCTTCACTGTAATATCACAGACCTATGCCACATGCCACTTGTGCTATGTACTATTCAATGTTGTGGTTGCTCCTAGATTCTTTTAGTTTTTGAAGAGAGGTGCTGCATGTTTACAGTATGACTGTGCAATTGTCAACTCCTAGTCCCAGGCACAAGATTTCTGCCAAAAGAACAGGCTGCAGCAACAACAAAATAAGCTAGACAACCTGCCAAAAGAGATGCAACTAAGCAAAGGTAGAGGGAACATGCTGATGACCCCACTGTTTCACTGACAGCAACCATGGATGATCTGTTGCCTTTGCTGGAATTTCAGCCACCATAGTGGGTAGCTGTGGCTAATGCAAATTAATTGCATGCAAATACAAACACGGGAAAAATAATGTTCAATGTATTTTTTTAAAACTATGTACAATTTAAAAAGCAATCACTTTAATGTCTTATTTTTGATAGGCTACAGCATGTGTTCAGATGTGGTACTGCACAAGGCAGATGGCAGAAGGATGAGTCTCAAGGTTGTCTTTGTTGTCCGCATACCATAACCAACCTTACCCGAGTCACCACTTTAAGTGTCCCAACAGTATATTCATTCAAATTGTCGCCAGAGTTTATACTCTCAACAAATGTTGCTAAAATATGTTCAGATGTTAACTATTGATGGCCAATCTTGACAAATAGGAAATGCATGAAGCTCTCTGTAAATATACACTGCATGCACAATTATTCGCCAAATCGTATTCCTCGAAATGTATTTTCCAATGATCTCAGTCAATCCAAAATATAACTGAACCTCCAAACTGAATGTTTAACAAAGGAAAAGTGAGTTTGGATATTTCTCAAGGGAATAAATGAAAGTTCAGAATGATAAGGCAACAACTGGTGTGCAGAATTGTTAGGCTACTTAAAACAAGAAACCGGGAAAGCTTAGTTTGCAAAAGCTATTTCATTTCATGGCATAAGAATGTATTTTTTTTCTTTTATGGCATAACAACCTACTCTTTTTCCATTTGTGAAAGACACTGACACAATAACTGTTAATGAATGTAATGATAACTAACTTTTTCATCAAGTAAAATGAATAAATGTTGTTGCTTTCAATAGATTCAAAATAAGGTCTTCCACATGAGAGGCAATGACTTTAACCACTACGCCATGTTTCAGCAGTCGCTAGACACCAGTGAGCATTGTATTAAACTGACTAACGTTTCTTTCTAAGTTTACCTCCACCATAGTGTCTATGAACTGTTTGGCTTTTGTCACTGGCTGTTTAACAACTTATTAGTCAGTCATAGGCTTACTAGTATCTACAAATTTCCTAGGAATAATCATAAGATTTGAGCAATTGCAAGCGAAACTGAAGATAAACGTTTCCATGTCAGAAACAGTCGCAATATAACCGTATACAGTTTTATTTCAGGCTTACAATAATGTAGATACTAAAGGATTTCTTATTATTTTGCTTTGCCTGTGAGGAGATGCAAATGCGGGACCTATATTTTACAGGTCCACTTCTCTAACTACTACGCTATTTAGCAAGTCAGTCAGTCAGTGACATTCGCTCTTCGTGGCTGACTCAGCTTATGCGGGCTAGCAAAAGATTTTTAAGTGTAACATACATATAAGTATCACAAAATTACAATTAATGAAATGCTTGTCCTTTCAAAAACATTCAGTGACCTATATAACCACCCTTCTTTTCAATAACTGCCATGAGCCTTCCATCCATGGCATCTGTCCGTTTTTTCCATGGAGATCGGTGCACGATCAACATTCATTGAAACAATAACCACAGCCTCCCAAATGCTGGTGAAAGAGGTGTTATGTCTTCCCTGACTATAAATTTCACATTTGAGAAGGGCCCACAAATGATCAATGGGATTTAAGTCAGGAGAGGAAGGAGGCCAGGTCATAACCCCAGCATCTTTGCGGCCATTACTTGGCTGCATGAGATGATTCACTGTCCTGCATAGAGATCATGGCCTTCTTGAATGCTAAAAACTTCCAGTACCACTGTTTGAAGAAAGTATCTTCCAGAAACTGGCAGTAGGTTTGGGAGTTGATTTTCAGTCCATGTTCAACCCGATAAGGTCCAAATACCTCATCCTTAATGATAGCAGCCCATACCAGTACCCCTCCTCCACCTGACTGGTGCGTGACTGAATTGGTGCCATATGTCCATTAGTGATCCAGCCATGGTCCAAGAGTCACTCTCATTAAATCTGTCCATAAAACCGTAGAAACCTCTGTCTAGGTATTTCTTTGCCCATTCTACACAGTACATTTCAAATCTTATTCAGTGGTGGGCAAATCCTATTCGGCCTTCTTGACCATGGCCATGGCTCTAAGCACTTGACACCTTGTACTTCTGGACACTCCAGGTAGGTTGCAGTTCTGGAATTTGCTGGCACTGGAGGATAATGGGTTCATGGTAGCTTAATGTTCAATTATTTTCAAGTCATTTGCAGTTAATTTGCATCTTCTCCATGCGTTTTTTGCACCCTAGTTGACTATTCGCAATGAAACCTTTAATTGTCCATGTCAGGAATGTGAGTTGGAACCCAAGTGCGGATTGGAAGGGCAAGGGGGGAGTGACAAGCAGAGTAATCGGGGTTGGGCAGAGGATCGATACACAGACAGACGGCAGAGGTACTGACCAGTGGCTGGCAGAGTAGTCGGGGACAGGCAGGAGGTCTATACACGGGCGGACAGCAGAAGTATAGGCAGGGAGCAGGCAGAGTAGTCAGGGACGAGCAGTAGGTTGGTACACGATAATCTCGAACTGGACGTAAACTCGCAAGTGGCTAGGAAGCGTATGTGATTAAATACCATGATCCGGCAGGGAAGGGTTGACAGGGATCCATAGAAATACTGTTGGTGAGGAGGTGAGTGGGGACAGGTGTGTGGTAGTTGATTGGGTACAGGTTTGAGAGTGGATGATGGCGAACAGGTGCGCAATCCCAACTCAGGGAGGCGAGGACCCGCCTCCGCGGAATCACGGAGGCGGTGATGTGACAGTCCAGTTGTTTAACTATTTCAATCTGTCTGATTGCATCTGTCTGAAAAGCATTTTACATCATTTTACTTTTCAGTGTCAGTCGAATTTCTATTTTGACTCATTTTACCTGAGGTCATGATGCTGCCTAATAATTACACACACATTGATATTAATTGTTTTTCACTGTTGCCACACACTCCCTCATTACACCAATACATTTTACCTGAAAATGATTCAATCCAATGAGCATTTAAGTTTAGATGGTTAGGATTTGGAAAATGTGCATGTAAATAATTAAACGATCAGAATTCTCACTTGCCTAATAATTGTGCACGCATTGTATTCATAAACTTGTTCACCTTAAATATTGAACTTCACTATAGTACCACTTATTGATGTAATAATTACTCATGTTACCAATGATGCATTTGTTTCCTGAAAACAAAGATTTGCATATAATCTAGAAGTAGCAAAATTTGCTATAAAATCTACTAACTCAAAATTGATCTGTTAATCAAATACACAAACAAATCATTTTTTGAAAATAATAGTTATTTTTTAATGTCCAACGCATATGTTGTGATGCAGAAAAGCTTTTCTACATCAAAACCAATTTAACTTTCCCTTTTTTGTGGTTACTTGGCAAAAACACAAACATTAACACATTTACCAGTAGAAAGTCACTGCTAAGAAATTGCAAATATGCGTCAATATCTTGCCATATGGGTTCATAAAAAAAATATACATTTCGTAAATGTAAAATAAATACTTTCTAACTAAAGGGAAATGTTGGTTCTTGAGATCAAAATCAAACCTTTTAAATGCAAAACGTATAGATTTGCACACTCAAATAAAGGGACAAAACTGACAAGTAGATAACTGTACAACTAAAGCAAAATGTTCATTTATATGCAAGATTGTATACAAATAAGGCAAAATAGTTTATTTCATCATCATCCGCTTATCCCTTGACAGGTCGGGGGGGCAGCAGCTCCAGCAGGGGACCCCAAACTTCCCTTACCCAAGCTATATTTGCTTTGACTGGGGGATCCCGAGGCGTTCCCGGCCAGTGTCGAAATGTAATCTCTCCACCTAGTCCTAGGTCTACCCCGAGGTCTCCTCCCAGCTGGACGTGCCTGGAACACCTCCCTCGGGAGAGGTCCCTGGGGGCATCCTTACCAGATGCCCGAACCACCTCAACTGGCTCCTTCCGATGCAAAGGATCAGCGGCTCTACTCCGAGTTCCTCAAGGATGACTGAGCTTCTCACCCTATTTCTAAGGGAGACGCCAGCCAGCCTTCTGAGAAAACAAATTTCAGCCGCTTGTACCCACGATCTAGTTCTTTCGGTCATGACCCAGCCTTCATGACCATAGGTGAGGGTAGGAACGAAAATTGATCGGTATATCAAAAGCTTTGCCTTCCAGCTCAGTTCTATTTTCATCACAACGATGTGTTAAAGCGAATGCACTACCGCCCCCGCTGCTCCGATTCTCCGGCCAATCTCCAGCACCATTTTTCCCCCTCACTCGCAAACAAGACCCCAAGATACTTGAACTCCTTTGCTTGGGATAAAACGTCATTCCCTACCCGGAGGAGGAACTCCATCGGTTTCCTGCTGAGAACCATGGCCTCAGATTTAGAGGTGCTAATCCTCATCCCAAAATGTAAATAGTTTTCAGTGGTTTTCTAATAGTTAAGTTACAACGAAACATATGTATTCTATGTTGCCGCCACTCCTGCTGGTACAGTAGTTACTAGCGTTGGTTATAAGTCTTTATTTATTTTTTGCTCTCGCTCCACAATATTTTGTTTACGACTTTTGCACGTGTTACACACAAAGTCCAGGGTTTAGACGGGAGACATACAGTATATAATGCATCTTCATTGGTTCAGTTGTTTAGGAGGGAATGTTCATCTTAGCCAATAAATGGGCAGATTGGTGACATGTGACCTACACAACATATTATGACAAATATGAAATAAAACCTTTTTTTAACCAGTAGACTAATTTAAAAGCCTACTGATGCATTCCTGTCTTGGATTGCGGACCGGTAATTACGTTATTCCTGATTGATGAATAAAAACAGACTCTTCCACTCCGTAATGATTTCAATGTGTCTTCATTGGATTATGTCAGTAAATTTCGTTAGGCGTCCTTGAATGCATGGTTTAACTGATACGTTTTTATCGTTTTTATAAACATGACTAGAGAGACTATAAAAAAATACTGGAAAGTGATTATGCTTTGTAATGAGTTGAGCGTTTTGTTATTTATTCTCAGTAGTTTACGGGGTAAGTGCATGGGACATGGAAGGCTAGGATTGCCGGTCCTATCCCACAGGGGTGCAGACTGGAAATGTTACTACTGTTAGTAGCTCTTGATAAGACAGTCTGCATTATCACTAATTATTAAATGTAATTCACTGTCAACATGCTTTATTCAACAAAAATAACCAATCAAATCCCTCTTCCACTCAAGCCCACCAATATGGCAGCTTTGTAATTAGCAAAGTGTACCAATGCGCTTGCATTGTTAATATTAACAGCTTGTATGTTCTTTCACATTCAGTTCTCTTCAGAGTTGTGGCAAAATCTAATAGTGCATGAAGCATAAAAAATGTATGTTTATTTGTTATCAGCGGAAAAAAGGGATGGAGAGTGAGGGACAGTCAGAGGAAACTCCCTCTTGCTGAGACTGACAACTGTAGATGCAAGCCCAGTTTGTCCAGGGAAATGTAAAAACGGAAATAACTTAAATGCATGGTCACTCAGTTGTGCCTTAGAACTTATACAATAAATAACCTATTACTGGTATGAATTCTCAAGTTTCTAAATATAGATGCATAGTTAAATTGTTTGAAACTAACATCCTTGACAGGACAATTCAAAAATTGCTGAAGAGTGGTGATAATTACTTTCTGCACACATCTTATTGCTGTAATAAAAGGTGAATATCTAGACTCACAGGTTTTCATTTTTGAAAAAAATAAACGGCACACTATCTATAACTATCACTACCTACATTTTGGTAAAGATACATAACATTTATTGATCATATTTAGATTGCAAAAACTGAAATGAAAAAGGTTAACAACTATCTTAAACTTATAATACTTGCTAAAATCCTTTCGGTTGAAGAATTGTTCTGAATTCAAAAGAACCTGAAAACAATCTTGTCGAGCTTATTACTTCACAGTTTCCAATTGCCAATGACCATGTGAAGCCCAGAATAATAATTTGATAAAAATGTCCGTTATAATTCAAAGACCATTTTTGATTGTGCAGCAGCACAAAGAGGCCTTTAAATCTCTATTATCATAGCCTGGGTTTCTGTATAAGCAATTGGACTGGAAAATGGATTTTTTTCTTGTATTGGCACCGCAGATGGAATCTATTGTTTTCATTTCTCTCATCTTTCAGGAGGATTTTTTGCTTCCCAGAATCTTGGCCCTAACAAAGCAACATAAAATATTATACTTTGTGTTTTTTGTGGGAATCGCTTTGTGGTACTCCAGTACCCAGCCATGTTCATCATGGTCATTCCAAAAGAGGTTTGACTGTCAAACACCAAACACAGATTTTTAATTTTTTTATTTACATTCATCTGTCATACTGATTCCTGGATTGGCATAAAGCTATTTTCAAAAGGTTAACATCTGGTTTTGGCACACAGGTTTTATGTAGTAGTGCAAATCCCAGTAATAGGAAAGGGCTGGGGCCTGTCAGAATTGTTCCAAATTTGGATCTACCTCTCAGGATATTTGTGTGCTGGGAGAAAGATACATCTGAACATTTGCTTTGAGTGCAATGACCTTCCCTGATCCTTGCCTCATAGCTGTGAAAGTCCATACTAACCTTCGACCATCATTGTGTCACGACTGTGACATTGTGGAGTGAACGGACCAGGCGCAGGCAGGGGTAGCAGTCGGTGCAATCTTTATTGTACAAACATAACGAAACAGAAAACACAGAGCACTGGAGAATAATACTAAATTAAAGAAAACGAAACTCACCACAGACATCAGGACACATTGCAACATGGACCAATGACTGACAAATGAGGGGAGCAGAGGAGAAACATATAAATGTGTACTAATGACCTAATTGGGACCTGGTGTGTGAGACAAGACAAATGGGGACAAGACAAATGAAAGAGACCGGGCGGGATAAGTTCGTGACCATTGGGGAGATAGGAAAAGTGGGAGACGACTGAGCAGTCCGTCACCTCACCGTCACACACTGCCAGTTATTAGCTGTTTTTAGAAATTCTTGCTTAATTAAGGATTTCAGTTGCTCAACAGATCTAGGTATCCGGTGTCGTATTTTACATTCCAAAATATGCCAAATGTTTTCAATGGGGGACAGTTCTGGATTGCAGACAGGCCAGTTAAGCACCCAGACTCTTATTATGAGCCATGCTGTTGGAATATGTGCAGAATGTGGTTTGATATTGTCTTGCTGAAATAAGCAAGTCCTTCCCTGAAAAAGACATTGTCTGGATGGCAGCTTATGTTGCTCCAGAACCTGTACATATTGGTCAGCATCAATGGTGCCTTCACAGACCTGCAAGTCACCCATACCATGTGCACAAATTACACAGTGTTCATTAAAGATTTTCCTCCTTCATCAAGACCCGGTGTCATTAAATTGTATCCATCATTTTTTTGAGCAGTGCATTTTTCAAGAAACAATAAAATGTCTCCGTTTCAAAAAATGTGTTATGTTGTGTTTGTACAATGTTCTATTGAATATAGAGTTTAAATGAATGTACATCAATTGATTATCTTTTTCTTAAAATGTTACGCAGCATCCCAACATCTTTGGAAACAGGATTGTATGTGCATGAGTACAACTTACTACATCCCAATCTGCCATTTAATGTTGTGGTAAAGGAAGATTACAACTCCAGCCACTAAAATATAAACTTTTTCAGCAAACAAGTTTTGACATACCTCTCTCCCCCCCGAACTCTCTTTCTCTCTCCACCCGTTTTGTGTTTTCCAATTGTACCTATAACTCTGTCTTGTGGCCGCAAGTCCAATGGGTTTAGGTGAGTTAACAATTGTGTCATGGCTTCCTATCCCCAAACTGAAAGCTAGTATTTTAGCCTAGTGTTACATTGTCAAAATAGTCATCTAGAAGTCGGACATGATGTATTGTTTATGTAATATTTACATAAAATATCTTCTCTTGTAATATAATTCCTGTGCAAGTTAGGCTCTAGCCAAGAATATCAAATCAGGCTGACCGAAAAGTGTACCATATGAAGATTAAAACCAAAAAAGGGGATTTTCAGTTTTTAGTTGCTGTTTAAAACATAGATTTTAGTCTGTCTTCACTTAAACAACAGATCAGGTGAGCAAAGAAGATTGGGTCAGACAATCTAATCAAAGTTTGTTATAGTGGCAGGATCCTTATTGCTCTGGTTATGACTGTGTTAAAAGAAACCGATTCACTAAGATAAGTGACGTGTTTTTTTGCCTTTAATCATCTTGCATGGTTTTGCCACCTGTGCCAGGGACATGACAGTTCCATGGATGGCCGAGTGTCTGCGGGTTTTCACTCACGCCTGGTACTTGATTGATCAATTATGTCACTACTTGGTTAGTTCTATCATCACCTGGTTGTTTAGCTCTGAACTGGAAACCAATTTATAGGAAAAAATTAAAACATGCAGACACTCAGCCCTGGTCTTTGGAATCATTTTGACACCCCTGGCTTAGACCACTGAGAAATGATGTACATTTCATGATTTATGTATGACTTTTTTAAGGATCATACCAATTCACGTATGGATTTTCTTACAATACCAACAATATGTACTCTTAACTTTTTAGCCGATACAGTGGGGAGAACAAGTATTTGATACACAGCTGATTTAGCAGGTTTTCCTACTTACAAAGCATGTAGATTTTTTACCATAGTTACACTTCAACTGGGTGAGACTGAAAATAAAAATCCAGAACATCAAATTGTATTATTTCTAAATAATTAATTTGCATTTTAATGCATGACATAAGTATTTGATCAACTACAAACCAATAAGAATTCCGGCTCTCACAGCACTGTTAGTTTTTCATTAAGAAGCCCTCCTGTTCTCCACTCATTACCTGTATTAACTGCAACTGTTTGAACTTGATACCTGTATAAAAGACACCTGTCCACACACTCAATTAAACAGACTCCAACCTCTCCACAATGACCAAGACCAGAGAGCTGTGTAAGGACACCAGGGATCAAATTGTAGACCTGCACAATGCTGGGATGGTCTACAGGACAATAGGGAAGCAGCTTGGTGAGAAAGCAACAACTGTTGGCGCAATTATAAAAAAATTGAAGAAGTTCAAGATGACGGTCAATCTGCCTCGGACTGGGGCTCCAAGCAAGATCTCACCTCGTGGGGCATCAATGATCATGAGGAAGGTGAGAGATCAGCCCAGAACTACACGGCAGGACCTGGTCAATGACCTGAAGAGAGCTGGGACCACAGTCTCAAAGAAAACCATTAGTAACACACTACGCCGTCATGGATTAAAATCCTGCAGTGCATGCAAGGTCCCCCTGCTCAAGCTAGCGCATGTCCAGGCCCGTTTAAAGTTGGCCAATGACCATCTGGATGATCCAGAGGAGGAATGGGAGGTCATGTGGTCTGATGAGACAAAAATAGAGCTTTTTGGTTTAAATTCTACTCACTGTGTTTAGAGGGATTACAACCCCAAGAACACCATCTCAACCGTCAAGCTTGGAGGTGGAAACGTTATTCTTTGGGGATGATTTTCTGCAAAGGGGACAGGACGACTGTACCGTATTGAGGGGAGGCCATGTATCGCGAGATCTTGGCCAACAACCTCCTTCTCTCAGTAAGAGCATTGAAAGTGGGTCGTGGCTGGGTCTTCCAGCATGACAACGACCTGAAACACACAGCCAGGGCAACTAAGGAGTGGCTCCGTAAACCTGAACCCAATAGAAAATCTTTGGAGGGAGCTGAAAGTCTGTATTGCCCAGCGAAAGCCCTGAAACCTGAAGGATCTGGAGAAGGTCTGTATGGAGGAGTGGGCCAAAATCCCTGCTGCAGTGTGTGCAAAACTGGTGATCTCTGTAATTGCAAATGGAATCACACAACATCGACACAATGCCAATATGGTTTGGGATGCAAGTGCTCATGACTGCCAGAATGATGGGTTTCTGTCTTCTGAACAGATAATCCATCCATCCTAGTAAGGTGGTGTCCACCCCTGAGTTCTTAGCCATCTCGTTAGCCAGGGTAGTCAATCATTGAAGTGCCGTGGTAATCGATCCATCTGGTGCTGTATCTTTAGGAATAAAGGTGCAACACACAGATCCAAACATAACACATACACCTTTCTCGGCTAAGAGCATATCCAAGGCCATACAATTTTGCCTTTTCCTAGCTGTACCTGGTACACCTCACCTCCCACTACCCCTACAAGCAATACAAATTTTGCCAACATGGTGATAGGGAAAATTCTATAAATAGAGGGCTCTTGTTCACAGGGTTGAGACAATGTTCCACTATAAGAGCCAATCCCTTTGTAACCCTGACTTCTCCCTCAGTTCTATTTTGTGCCTACCTCCTTTGACCTCTTATCTCTACCTTCTTACAGTGGGTGATGTGTATCCAAGTAGTTTGTTATTTCATTCTTATAGTTTTATGACCATAATGTATAATGATTCTTAAACTGTGTAATACCCTCAATACATTTTCATATCATTTGATGAACAGAGATCACTAGATTCAAAAACATTTGTACGTGATTACAGTGATGCCCAGTGTCTGTTGCCCCAACCCCATATGGGCTACATGCTCATGCTCCCTCCATCTGACCATTGCTAGTTCCTGTAAACACTACTTTGCCTGTTGAGGATTCCTTCCCACGGGTGACAAGTACATTTGGCTTGGCTGTTGCCACTAAGTTGCCTTTTGCACTTGCTAAGGACCTGTTTGCATCTGTCATGAGGGTAGCATGATATTTAATACTCGGCCTCAGACTATGTCCCAATCAGAATTTTCATTAGTTGTCAGTTCTAATCATCATAATTAAAAGGAATGGACACTTGAAATATATCAGTCTGTGTGGAATGACTGTATACATTATGCAAGTTTCACTTTTTGAATGGAATTACTGAAATAAATCAACTTTCTGATGATATTCTAATTATGTGACCAGCACCGGTAGAAAGAAGGGAATATAGCCTAAATAGCTTTAGGAATATGACATTTAGGAATCGTCTACATTTTATATTCTGGGTATAAGAAATTTGGGATGTAACGTAACATAGAAAGGGGAGTTTCACCATCTTCAGACAGTCAGTTTAGTTTGACAAATAATATCTATGTTCCATTGACGAATTGGCTATAATGTCTTATTGGCTAAAAATCATGCCACATGATCATTATACAAAACAGTGCCACATTCAATCTATTCATGGGGTGCAGACTAGTTTGTTGCTCTGAAATCTACAAGCTTGTCTTTTCCACTATCTTTAATGATCTCAAACAATTAAAGCACAACCTCTCGTTTCTATACTCTCGTAGTAGTGATCACTGGTCTTTGGTTTTTGATAGTTCATGATATGGCTTCAAATCCTTTATTTTATTTATTTTTTGCTATAAGCTTCTTATTGTTTTCCTTTCCTTTGGTTCCTTCAGGGGGACTGAAGGAATAAAAACATTTAAATTGTGTTTATTTACATATTCTGTTTTACATATTCAGTGATTCTTCATTAATTATTACAGAAATGCATACCTGTGTACTTAATTTCTATTTTAGTAAGCAATCATTGGAATCTTAATGGTTAACAGATGTTTCGGTATGATGTGAATACAGGGACAAAAGGTTTGCTTGTTATTGCCGAGCTGGCTTTCTTCTCAAGATAACATTTCCATGAGATGGATATGATAAAGGGACTATTTTTGAGTACTTGTTTTGTTATCCTTCGGTCAATAAACCAACACCCAAACCTTTGGTTAGGTGATATAAACTAGAGTGGAGTTTGGGAAAGTTCTCTATTGCATTATCCTTTTCTCCAGCCTGCATCTTAAATCTCCGAATCCGTTTTATCCATAATCTCTTCATTTAATAAATTAATTAGTTAAATTCATTCATTGACTATTTGGAATTCATCTAAAATGGGTAAAAATCCAGTTCCCCACCACCTTGCATACAGAGATTTCTTCATATACTCTGAGTCTTTTAATGATTTTAGGCACCATAGATGAGATCCCCAAACACTTTGCAATTTTCCATTGAGAAACATTATTCTCAAACTGTTGCACTATTTGCTTGTGCATTATTTCACTGAGCGATGAACCCCATCCTAATTTCTAACAGACCCATCCTCTGTAGAATTATCTTTTAATACCCAATCATGTTAATGACCTGTTGCCAATTGACGTTATTTATTGTGTGATCGTCCACCAAGTATTTTTTTTTACATTACACCAATTTTCCAGTCTTTTGTTCCCTCGGTCACAACCTTTTTGAAACATGTTGCTGGCATCAAATTCAAAGTGGGCATATATTTTTCAACAAACAATAAAATGTCTCAGTTTCAACATTTGATATGTTGTCTTTGTACTATTTTCTGTTGAATACAGTGTTTACATGATTTGCACACCATTCTGTTTTTATTTACATCCCAACTTTTTTGGAAAGGAGGTTGCATTCTGAACAATTGTGAAGAGAACTGAAGCACAAAATGACATTGAATAATCAATGCACTGAATTCCCAGAAATTCATGTTATTTTTCAATTGTTCATTTAATTAAATTGTTGCCTGACTGCGTGAGCAGAGCTGGTCAAAAAGAGCAAATGTCTCATGAGTGAGTGCCAGAATGACTGACTGACTACCCTTTGTTAAATAGCATAGTGGTTAGACACGTGGATTGCCACATAGTTGACCAGGGATTGATCTGCAGCTTGGAATTAGGATTGATTCAGGTTAGAATAAAAGTTGTTCTGCCTACAAACGTCAGTAGCTACATTTTAGTAAGTCTAAAGTTAAACAGTTTATGGTTATATTGCAAAGGACAAACTGCACCGACAACTAACATATTGCACTCAATTTCAATATACAGAGTGATATTCACATAGCGTAGTGGTTAGCTATTCAACTGTTTTGTAAAGAAACAAACCAGCCCTATATTGATTGGAGTCATTGTTTTTATTGTAGCTACCCCTCTTCATTCTAATTTAACGTGTTGAATGTAGTGTAACGACCCTGTTATACTTGTTGTTGGTTTGGATATCAGGTAATGTAGGGAGAACCATGGAGTTTCAACTAACATTTTGCCTAGAATATACCCTTCAATGGGAATCTGCAGTATTTTGTGTGCTAATGTCATTACCAAAGAAAAATCCACAGTGTCCTGCTGTGCTTTTGTGTTCAGTTGCTGCCTTAGTTAGGCAATTCAGGATTGCAAACACAGTGTGGCTTCAAAACATATTGGTTGGTTGCAAATAACAAGCCTTCCCAACTATACAATTCAAAATGTTCATTCCACACTGAAAGCCAGGTGTACATTTCATAGTTTCCCGATTGACACCGCATCTCACACTATACACATGTATAACGTGCGACACAACCGCTGTTTAAATAGTGTAGTGGTTAAAGATACAATCTGCTACATAGGAAACTGCAGCTTAAATCCAGCCAGGGACAACAACATTCATCCCTTATAACGTCAGGACGGCAGTACTAGGCTTGCCTGGTTTCTTTTCTGGTTATACTCAAAATACCGTAATAACATTGAGAAGACAACCATTAAACTTGAACACATTTTACTTGACACTATTTAAAAGGTCAAACACACATTAGATACAATTTGGAGAAGATCATAAAGGCTGAAAACTTGATGATGAAGGGTATAAAGTAAATAGTAAACGTGAACACCACTCACCACTCACCACTCACCACTCACCACTCACCAATCACCAATCACCAATCACCAATCACCAATCACCAATCACCAATCACCAATCACCAATCACCAATCACCAATCACCACACGTATCAGGACACACAGTAACATGGAACAATGACCGACAACTGAGGGGAGCAGAGGAGAAACATTTAAACCCATACTAATTACCTGATTGGGACCTGGTGTGTGAGACAATTGGTGACAAGACAAATGAAGGAGACTGGGATGAGTTCATGACCATTGGGGAGTTAGGAAGAGTGGGAGATGATGGAGCTGTCCGTCACCTAAATTTCACAACGTGAAGGAACTAGCCAGCACTGACTTGCTGGGCCAATGCTTTTGTGGTGGTGCAAGGCTTGAAAAGTTAGGGCCAAGTAATTACAAAATAGATGGCCTCTTCTATCCAGGACCATTTCCCCTGACCCTCCGAATTAGGATTACCGTGTCTGTTTATGGTGTTAGCAACCACATTTACAAGCAGTACTGCAGTAAAGAAACCTGACAATATATACCATTTTATTTGCATTCTTCTTTTTTCATGCAATAGAGCATACATTTTTATAAGAACACTTAGCACTTGAGTGGTAGCTTGCTGACCTAAGCTAGCCGGGAATGTTGTTCATGCTTAAGCATTAACTGTTCAGCTAGTTGAAACACTGTTCCAATAGTATGGAATGGCTGCTGCATCCCACTTGCCTACTTTGGGCATATAGCTTTTGGTGTGGGTTTGTGGGGTCTGGGATTAAGAAAGCCACCAACTACTGTGGTGTGACCACCGCCAGAGGACAGGCCTGCTGCAGAGGTTCAGGACCTTGGAGAGCATATGTGCACAAGAAGCAGCTAGGAGGGCCAGCCAAACCCCTTCAAACATACCTGCCACTCGATATTAGTTATAGAGCAGTGTACAAAAAGAGAGACAGAAGGAAAGTAATGTCCTATTTTGTTACGTTTGTTCTGTGGTGGAATTTCACCTATTCGAAGAAGGCAGATAAAACAGAGAGACTGAATTATTTTAACTGAATAACAGTTTATTATAATCTTGTGACTGGCCTAGAATTGGCAACATTCGGAAGAGGTGTAAAAATAACTGGGACTAGGAAACGGGTGTTTGGCACAGTTATGTTTGCAAACTGAGAGATATAGATAATGCAGATATAGTGATCATCTCTGAAGTGGGCAAGAAACTTTTCAGTACCTATAGGAGGTAAAGTGTGGTTAGATGCTCCACAGCTGTCTTGGTGTCAACAAGGCATGTTTACTTTAGTCCTATCCATTTATACCCCGTTTTGTTTTCATCCTGCAAAAAACACATGGCTCTTTCTTAGCCCCAATCATAATACAGTGAGGGATAAAAGTATTTTATCCCCTGCTGATTTTGTTGCGTTTGCCCACTGACAAACAAAAAATCCAGAAAAACCTATGTCAAAAATTATATAAATTGAATTGCATTTTAATGAGGGAAATAAGTATTCATCCCCTCTGCAAAACATGAGAGGTCAGACGATTCTTGTAGTTGGCAAGCAGGTTTGCACACATTTAAGCAGGGATTTTGTCCAACTCCTCTTTGTAGTTCTTCTCCAACTCATTAAGTTTTCGAGGCTGACGTTTGGCAACTCGAACCTTCAGCTCCCTCCACAGATTGTCTATGGGATTAAGGTCTGGAGACTGGTTAGGCCACTGCAGGACCTTAAAGTGCTTTTTTTGATCCACTCATTTGTTGCCTTGGCCATGTGTTTTGGGTCATTGTCATGCTGGAATACCAATCCATGACCCATTTTCAATGTCCTGGCTGAAGGAAGGAGGTTCTCACCCAAGATTGTATGGTACATGGCCCGGTCCATTTTCCCTTTGATGCGGTGAAGTTCTTGTGTCCCTTTAGCAGAAAAACACCCCCAAAGTAAAATGTTTCCATGTTTGACAGTGGGGATGGCGTTTTTGGGGTCAAAGGCAGCATTCCTCCTCCAAACACATTGAGTTGAGGCCGAAGAGTTTGATTTTGGTCTCATCTGACCACAACACATTCATCCAGTTCTCCTCTGAATCATTCAGATGTTCATTTGCAAACTTCAGACTGGCCTGTACATGTGCTTTCTTGCGCAGGGGGACTTTGCAGGTGCTGCAGGATTTCAGTCCTTCACAACGTAGTGTGTTACCCATTGTTTTCTTGGTGACTATGGTCCCAACTGCTTGGAGATCATTGACAAGATCCTCCCATGTAGTTCTGGGCTGATTCCTCATCATTCTCAGACTTTTGTGTTTCTTCCATTTGTGAATAATCACACCAACTGTTGTCACCTTCTCACCAAGCTGCTTGGCGATGGTCTTGTAGCCCATTCCAGACTTGTGTAGGTCTGCCATCTTGTCCCTGACATCCTTGCACAGCTCTTTGGTCTTGGCCATTGTGGAACGTTTGGAATCTGATTTATTGCTTGCTTCTGTGGACAGGTGTCTTTTATACAGGTAGCAAACTGAGATTAGGAGCACTCCCTTTAAGAGCTCTATACCTGTATAATAGACACCTGGGAGCCAGAAATGTTTCTGATTAAGAGGGGATTAAAAACGTATTTCATGAAATCTATAAAAAAATTGACATGCGTTTATCTGGATGTTTTTGTTGTTATTCTGTCTCTCACTGTTCAAATAAACCTACAAGAAAAAATATAGACGGATAATTTTTTGTCAGTGGGCAAACGTCTTGGGGACTACAGCATGTCCCTCTCTTACTTGATAATCCTATAATTACTACTATAGTTTAGACAGAATTATCCTAATAACTATCTTTTACCATATACATTTTTAACAAACACAGAAACTTCCACAACAATTCTCACCCACAGGCTGATGAAGATGGTGTCTTCACCCTTTGCCGGCCGAACATCAGCTGCTGCTCTCTGCCACATTCAACTTTATGCACCTATTTGTTTTTTCTTGACTATTCACTGTGTTTGTTTAATTTTTGTTATTTCACTTTTTTGTTTGCAATGAAATGGCCTCAGACCTACTCACTCTCTCATTGTGCCAGGTCTTTGCTGTGTTCTTGCTTAACACTATAAATTGTTCCATGTAAGGGAATGTCACAGGTGTGATGAATGCTCTGGATTGCTGTCCATGCTTTCAGTGTGGCCAAAGAATGATAAATCAATAACACCGAGGAGGCTTTTTCCGCATACAAACCCACATTGTGGGTTGTTAAACCAAACCTAATGCATAAGCGAATAGTCAACTGGTCAAAGTGTGCATATTATTGGTTCAGCTAGCGCTAGCTAGCATGATTATGGGTTCATGTTCGCTAGACAGACATCAAAGTGTCACTGAAAAATGACGATGCATCAAATTCAATAGATAGCTCAGATGATGTTTTGATTGGTTTAACTGTTTACTTTGTTTATTCTGTATTCTGTAGTTATGGAAAGGAACCACCAACTTTAACCCTTGTTAAAAAAAAGTCTGTGTTTGTTCATTGCTCCAGCATTGACTGTTGGAGGTGACAATGCTTCAGACTGGTCAGTATAATCGTAGTTAGTAATGGTAATGTCAAATCCTAATGGAATTGTAGAACCCATATTCAACTTGTTGCCTATAGGTGGTGTTAAAGTTGCATAATGCTTCTTTAAGAGGCGTTCATAAGTTACTCTAGGCATATTTTTCTTCTATTGGTGCCTTCCGTCAATTTGACAAACCGAAGTGCTTCCTCCATCTAATTTCCTCATTTGACACAAATGAAATCGTCAACAATCCACACCTGGTCAATTCCACTTCAACCAATGAGTCCACCACCTTTCTTACCACAAACAGATTTCAATGAAAAAAAATCATATTTGGTCATTATCATTGACAAGCAACAGGACCCTGTTTACTTCCTGTTCTTTGATTAAAAGGCAATTGGATGGAGGCGGATGTGAGGGGGAATGCCAAGTGGGAAGAGGGAGTGAGGTCTGCTGGTGATTGACGGCCCTTAGAGATTTTAATCTGCAGTAAAACTAGTTGAACTTGTTTGGATGAGCTGGGTTCACAACAGCGGGCATCTTAGGCTGGTAGCTGGCTTTCTAATACTTATTCAAAAAGAAGAGCTTATCAGTGAACCATGGTTTATCATTGTTTTTGGAGGGATCCAGATTTCTTCACATTCCTTGATGTAGGATGTGACCCTATAGTGTCAAGGATGTCCCATAGCTCCCCAATGGCCTTGTCAAGCAAATTTCACACCGAATGCTTTACAGGTTTTGCGGAATTAAGTTCCACCACAGTTATATGGTCAGTAGCCATTGTGTTTTGGGCACACAGGCATTTGGGGCAATGTAAACTCCAGAAAATTATTAAGCAGCACTCACAGAGTACATGGTAAGATTTTCAGTGTATTAAAACAGATCCACGTCCAGAGATCTGGATTTGGATATTAGTGATATCCATGCTCCTTTTTTATTTGCATTGAATATTGCTTGATTGATTGCATATTTCCATGTCAGTATCAGTGTGGCACAGTCGAAAGCCAGCTAATATCAATACTGTGGAATTAGAGTCATTTTACTAGCATTCAATGAAGCAGAAAGCAGAAATTCTTCAACTGCTCCTAAAGTTGCTATATATTACATTACTTACATCTTGTCAAAAATGGGAGCCCATAGAGACTATACACATGCCTTTGTGGATGAGAAACATGTTTTTGCCAAGTCCTGCGTGTTATAAACCTTCCTATAAACCTATCTAATATTTTGCAATTAAAGATTAGTGGCTAATCATTAATTGCAATATATTGGAGGACCCGGATAGAGGAGTAGGTGAATAGGGTAGAGAATATTTCATTAACAATTGTCTTTTCTCCAGACTTCTTAAAGGTCTTCTGTGCGAGATAGCGCCACCTCCCGGCATTGAGTTTAATATTGGTTCTATAGATCCATTAGGATCTGACATTTTCATTACTAACTACGAGTATAATGAGAGTGTCACCTCCAACTGTCGATGCTATGAACAGCAATGAACACAGACATTCATTTTAAATCAGGTCAAAGTAGATGGGCCCTTTCATAACAATAGAACATGCAGAATAAAAAAAGTAAACAGCTAAACCAATCTATTGCATCAGGTGCATTGTCTGCATTAACGTTTTAGTGACTCGTTGATGGATGTCAGATGCTACAGAAAGAAGAGTTGGTAGATCTCCCCCTTTCACTTGACCTCAAAATATTACAAGTTGGTTTGTTAAAAATGTTTTTATTCACTTTTGCTGAATCTCATTTGTCAATATTTCTTGAAGGACTGCATATGTTTGCATTATTGCGTGCCATAGACTTGGCTTGGCAAATTCATCACTCGCAATCAGTGAGCAATCTCATAATTATGCATTGTTTGTTTACCCCCTCTATCAACTCAGTCCCCTCCATTATACACCACTTTGTTCTTGCTCTGTTGTGTGAAATCCATTTGATTTAGTTGCAGTTTTCAGAAGAAAATCTGTGATTTATGATCAGCTAGGCAGGGCAGTGATTGGGGAGCATGTTTTTCAAATCAGAAGATTAGACATATAATTTGATCATATTCATTAAGGTTTAGGTAACTAGCAAAATGTATCATAATTAGATTTTCATTAGATTCATTACATTATGCTCTACTGTATATCAGAGTTTTTCTGACAGCTATCACACCATGGAGATTTTAAGACCACGCCCCCAGGCCATGATATTTAAAAAAAAAAACTCTCTCACACAGGTCAATATGCATTGCCTTCTGCTGGACCCCAGGCTCTGTCAGGATGCAGCAATCAAACAATTGGGACCAAGATGTGCTGCAAGGCAGTGACTTAGAACATCTGAGCAGCTCATCATCTATAAATTCTAACTGGTGATTGCCTCTAATCAGTTACCAAACAGTTTAAAGGATATAACTACTGTGGAGTGCATGGCAGTCAAATGCAGCAATTTGGGACGAACAGTATGTAATGACAAAATATTTGCGACAGTTTGTAAGGTAACACTGGGATAACATGCAAATAATTGTGAAAATAAATAACATCTTCAAAACGTCTTGTTGCATGATGTGTCTTTTAGTGTCTTACCCAAAGACAGTACACCAACTTGGAAGGTTCAGGAACATAGATATATAAACTGCTTGCAGCCTTTAGATGGTTCCAGAGGCAGCTGGCCTGTCCAGCCCCTCAGGCACAGCTCACTCGCTTTAAGCCCAATCTGTGCAACTACTGTATAAAAGGAAGAGGGGGAGCTTCCAGAAGGTAAGCATCAAGAGTAATCCAGTGTCTCTACTGTCACAGAGTTTGACGAGGACAATTGGCAGAGAGAGCTAATCCGAGAGCCTAAAGACCAAACTCAGGGGCAAGATAAAGAAGCCGCAAGTAAAGTCACTTTGGTTTCAGTCCTGCTTGTTTCTACTCTTGTGCTGCTGTTAATGTCTCCAGGCATCATAGCCTCTCTCTGCCTGTGTTCTGTGCTCTGTCTCATTACATTCTTTACACGTTGTTGTCATTGACAACAAGTCCTTACAGAATTATTTCTATTACTATATGAGTTATTAAACATTCAGCCCTGATGGTTTTACAGGTTCAATCTTTAGGTCAAACCATAACTACAGAAACCAACCGATAAATGTATCAATAACGTCACTGATGTACTGTATAACACAATATCACTGTAGTGCATGTTCATATACTACCACAAGTTCCAGAATTCATAGTAAATGTAGATTCCACCTCTTTAACAAAATTCCAATCAGAGAATAAAACAAAAAGGATAATTTATTCCTATCATTAATTTTTGAAACACCAGTGTTGATCATGTAATGTTGTGTCCTGTGCCAAGCTGTTGCTACTGTAGGTGCCAGTAATGTACCCATTACTAACTTCTACAGATTCATTAACTATTCAGGCTGGTAAACAACACATTCACATTTATCTCGCTTATATACCATACCAACTACCTGGGGCATAGGTTTGATTACAAACCCACGCCACATCATTTTCAGTGATGTGTGCCGTTAGTGAAGAGCCACTGCACCTTTCTTGTATTTCAATGTGTGTGACTGATATGCGATCAACATGTACATTTTGCCTGTACTGTACTTGATTTTCACAACCTCACCTCCCAAGATCCACCAACACTCTGGCATGGCTAAATGGGTCTACTCAACATTTTTCAGGTTCTCCCAATATGAACATTCAAGATATGGGCTAAACATTATAAAATACATAATTTTGGTTAAGTTACCCACTTTTATAGACTATTGCTATGCATCAATATTTCCCCTCAGCTCCATGGTTGACCTATTTTCCATGGTTGACCTATTCTCCCTAGCAGTGCAAATGCTCCATAGTAGAAATCAGTTCAGTACCTCCCCATACTATCCTAGCAGAACGGGACATAGGACAGAATTCTCCAAATAGCTTCTGTGTGCCTACTTACAGAGTTGAGAGTTGTCCGTTTCGTCCCTCTGACTTCTGCCTCCTGTTCCAGTTTCTTTGGGGATGTCAAATGTTTCCAACATACCCCTGTTAAAATGCAATTTTTTTATGTAAAAAAAAAAATTACAACTTGAATGTCACTTATAACAAGACCACTTCAAATAAAAAACTAACTAAAATATTTAAGGGGAACATTTTAAAACTCACAATAACCTGGTTGCATAAGTGTGCACACCTTTAAACTAATACTTTGCTGAAGCACCGAGCCATTCCAAAATGTTAATCTTGGTCTGGTGAAGCAATGCTTTGTGGATTTGGATGTGTGCTTTGGATCGTTGTCGTGCTAAAAGGTTGACTTCCTTTTCATCTTCAGATTTCTAACGGACAGCTGAAGGTTTTGTGCCAAAATGTCCTGGTATTTGGAACTGTTCATAATTCCCTCTACCCTAACTAAGGTCCTGGGTCCAGTTGAAGAAAAACATATTTGAAGCATGATGCTGCCACCATCATGCTTCACTGTGGGCATGGTGTTCTTTGGGTTCTTTGCAGTGCTGTTTTTGCACCAAACATACCTTTTGGAATTATGGCCAAAAAGTTCAACTTTCACCAGACCATTACACATTTTTCCACATCCTTTTGGGAGACGTGAAGTTTGTTTTTGCAAACTTCAACCGGGGTTGGGTGTTTTTCTTTGTAAGATTAGACTTCCGTCTTGTCACCCTACCCAATAGCCCATTCATATGAAGAATACGGGAGATTATTGTCACAAGTAGCACACAGCCATTACTTGCCAGAAATTCCTGCAGCTCCTTTAATGTTGCTGAAGGCCTCTTGGAAGCCTCCCTAACCAGTTTTCTTCTCGTCTTTTCATATATTTTGGAGGGACGTCCAGTTCTTGGTAATGTCTCTGTTGTGCCATATTTTCTCCCCTTGATGATGACTGTCTTATCTGTGTTTGTACTCTTCTCCTGACTTTCAACAATGAAATCCCTCTGATGCTTTGGAAGCTCTTTGCGGAACATGGCTTTTGCTCTGAGATGCAACTAAGAACATTTCTGGAAAATTCTTCTGTGGGGTTTAATGGTGGTTGGCGTCCAATGCTATTGGTGCATTACCGCCACCTACTGTAAAGGCATGTGGGCCAACTTCAGGGAGGACCTAAATTCTCCCAGCCAACCCAGTTTCTTTGCGGTACAAAAACAGACACTTAACCACTGCACCCGAACACCCCCTTCCCAACATAGCTTTCTTAACACAACACGTGCACTCCCTCTGCCCTCGTGCAACCTCTCTCTCTCCCTCTCATAGTGCCTGCACTATCTCAGGACGTGATCCACCGTCTCAATTTCCCCACAGTAGTCACACAACCCAGTCTGATGCTTCTCTATCACGTGTAGCGTGTCGTGCAATCCACAGTGCCCTACCCTCAATCTAGTCAAAATACCCTACTCCTAACAGTCCTCCTTCAATCCCAAATCTCAGACTGTATCTGGAACAGGTGCCTTCCTTTGGTGTCCACATTCCACTTGCCCTGCCACACTTTCCTCACCTCCTTCCACACAACCCCCTTAGCCTCTGCCCTGCTCAAGGACACCACCACGTCCACCACCCCCCCATCAGGGCCTGTTTCGTCAATTTATCAGCTACTTCGTGTCCAGCCACCCCAGCATGAGCCGGAACCCACATGAATGAAACCTGTTTCCCATCTCTTCTTGCTCTATCCTGTGCTTCCCACACCCTATTTAAAATGTCCTGCTACCTAGTTGAGTTGAAGGACTGCAAGCTAACCAGCACCTCATTTGAATTAGAGCATATAACCACCCTTTCCGGCTTAGTGTCCTCCACCCACCTCACTGCAAACTGCACTGCCAGAAGCTCAGCCGTGTAAACAGCCAAGTGACCCGCAACACTTTTAGTGACAATTACACCCGCTCCCCTAACCACAAAAGCTGCCCCCATCCGACCCATCCTTGGGTCCTATGATCTGTCCGTGGACAGCACTACACACTCCGGGTACCCACCCTCCAGGTGCCTCAAACCACCCCGGCAAAGCAGAGGCCTAACCGATCCTCTCTCACCACCTCCTATATCCCCAGATACACCACTGATACCGGTGATATCTGAAACACCCCACTGCAAACTCGAAGCCCCTGTGCCTGCACTCTATCCAACCTTTCCAGTGTGCTCACTGCCGCTGACCCGTAAGCAATACACCCATAGTCCACCACCGATCTAACTAATGACACATACATGGTCCTCAATGCGGCCCTACCAGCTTCCCAATATTTCCCCATCAGGCAGCGCATCACATTCAAAATCTTCTTACACCTCTCCACCACCCACTCAACGTGCTCACCCCCTGTCATTCTTTCATCAAAGAAGACACCCAGAAACCTGACAACTTCCACCCTCTCTAAAGTCCTCCCATACAATTTAATTTAGCTTTGTCACCATACTTCTTCCTATCACCTTAGTCTTTTCCACTGAAAACCTGAAACCCCACCGTCTTGCCCATCTTTCTAACCCACTTACTGCTTCCTGAATCTTCCTGACGACATATGTCACATTTCTACCCCTCTTACACATTGCCCCATCATTAGCGTACAGCGACCTACCTGAACTGGACTGATTACGCTCCCCTGAGGGGTTCCATTCTCCACAACAAATCTCCTGGATAACACCATCCCCAACCACACCTGAATTTATCTACCAAACAGGAAGTCTTTAATCCAATTGTACGTCCTACCTCCAACACCGGTGATTCCGAGCTTAATCAGCAGCCCCTCCTTCCACAACATGTCATGTGCTTTCTCCACGTCAAAAAAATACAGCCACCACTGCTTCCCCATTCTGTCACAGTGTCCGGTGTACGAGGACAGAAGAGCAGAGGCAGAACGGTTGGTGTACAAATAATCCATGTTTTAATCGAAGGATGAACAAAAGAAACAAACTTACAACTCAAAACAGACACAATGACTGGGTGAACTATAGCCTACGGCTAACAACCAAAATAAACCACACAACCGTGTGGAAACATTCAACATAAATAGGTTCCCCAATTGGAGGCAATAACGAACACCTGCCTCCAATTGGGGAGACCAAAACACAGAGGTGGCTAGAGTCACCTATTTAGGCCATGTCCTGGCTATGGCCCCAGCCAGCGCAAAGATGGCTAGGGGCATAGCCAGGACATGACACATTCACTTGTGCCTTCCTGACCTTCGCCTCTAAACATATAACAGGGTCCATAGAACCCCTTCCCTTCCTAAATCCTAACTCTGATATGGAGCTACCAACCCCCTGCTCTCTATGAAATACACCAATCTCCCCACAACCATCCGTTCTATAACTTTACAGAGGTGTGATATCAGTGCTATCGGCCTCTAGTTGGATGGGCTTGTTGGATCCTTCCCAGGCTTCCTAATAGGCACCACCAACTCCTGCCATTGCCACCGGTAGCTTCCCCTCTACCCACAATCTGTTAAACAGGCCCAAAACCTTGCCCAAACCCCCTTCACTGAGATGGGTCAACATTACATAACTCACCTGATCCTTCCCAGGCGATGTCTTCCGCACTTTATACAAAGCCCTCCTTACATCTTGCTGCCCTCACCCACTCCTCCACCCTATTCACCTCCCCGCCCCAGTCCCAAGCACCCATCAGCTGACATAGACTGCATTTCGTTACCTAAGATCAGCACGTCTGGTTGGTGGTCTGACCAACAGGTCATTTCGGCATCAAACTATGTCCCGGGATTCTACAGATTGGGTGAAACTCCAGATAAGAGGAGCAAATGAGTGTGAGCGAATGACTGATCAGAATGACACAATGACAGTACTGATATTTCATAAAAATACACAAATTATTTGGACAGCTTGCAAGACTAAGGGAATCAATCAAGTTCAAATCAAGATTTTGTTCAAACCTGTTCAAAATATATTAGTCAGTTAAGAATACAAAAAAGGTGAAGAAAGGTTGTTCCATCCGGTTCTTTAATTACAAACATATAGAATTGTAAAAATATTTTGTTTATTTATTGATTTTGTATATTTAAAACTCAACACCTTAATATGGTTTTCATGTATAGTGTTACTGGCTGAGTAATTGCAGACTTTTACCGAGTGAACATTACTAATTGCTTTATTGATGCTACTTTTCTGCATACGTTTTTCCTGAAGACAGCATCGGTTTCTATCAATAAAAACTTCCTAAACTAAAAAAAATATGTAATTTTCCCACCAGATTTCTTTGACTAAGTACAATATGCCGCAGTAGATACAAACAAAAATCAAATTAAAGTTTTTAACATAGCGCATTTAACATGAAAGACAGTTCATTTATTAAGTAGGCAATAGGTTACACGTTCAAACCACGAATGTGTTATTAATATTTTCAGAGGTATGTTTTTTTCTAAAGTTTCTAATAAAATGGCATTTGAACAGAACATGTCATTTGTTTATTTACTGTACAATGGCCCAAATCAACTGAATTGACAAAAAAATAAAAGTTAGACTTCCACAGTCAGGTACAGTAGGCCTGAGAATTTTGTTTTGATGATGAAAATGTTGTTTTTGATGATTACATTTGTGTAGCCTAGACAACAATGTTTTCGCACAATCTTTTGATTCAAAAACATGTTTACAATCTGAAGAAGGGATTTTGAGGTCAATGTTAGAAAATTCTCAACAAATACGCTTGCCATGCAAATTATGTCCATTTCCATATAATGTTAGACAGTTTAAGAGCCCTGCAGAAATGTATAGGTTATATATAATTTACTGAAACTGCTTTTGCGTCAACATTTCAGTATGTTTAAATCTATTTAAATCTATTTTAGAATAGTTTGGCAATGCCCCCATAACTTCTTTTTTTATTTTCTTTAAATAGATAAGAAGTCGCAACTAGTGCAACTTCTTAAGGAAGGCAGGCTAATGCAAGAACTAGCTAGCAAATGTTTCCAATTAAAGCAAAGTGATGGTCAATGCACTCACTAGCTGTGGGTTAAACATCTGATAACAGACTGTTATGTCAATAGTTGACTGAGTTGTTTTATTTAAACTTCCAATAGATTGCATTCCCGCATCTGTGACAGATTTATAATACTCTTATAATTTTACAAAGAAGTGACATTTTTTGTCCCTCCAGACACCAGTATATAGCCAAATGGGTTTAACCAATATCACTTTGGTTTACATGTTGTCTTGTTTATTAAACAAAGGATGAGATTAGCTAGATAAAAAGTCACCATCAGCAAAAATGTTATTGGGTGAGAAAAGATTAGTGTTATGTTTTAGGAAATTGCCTCCCTTTTTGTCTTTGGTCAGGATGCTGTGAGGTTAGGTTACGTTCTTTTACGTCACTGACTAACTAATAAGCATCTGTTAACCCACAGGTGTTATTTGTAGGCTGTTTGTTTTATTAGTCTTTAAGCTATTCCTAATGATGTACATTGGGATTTTTTATAAATAAATATGGCACCATCTCCCTTAAAACTAAGAGTGATCTTGCAGGAATGTGGGATTTAATGGATGATACTGCCAGAACGTAGAGCCTCAGTTGACCAGCTGAACATTTTACTGAGGTAGCATTTTGACATCAAAAACCTGCCAAACAGAGGCACAGTGAACCTGATAATGGTGGATGATGGAATGACAAACTGTGAATTTCTGGCCAATCATATTCACAGTAATACACAGGCTTCTGGACAATCAAGTGGCAAGTTTTATGTGATTACATTTTAGGTAACAGGCATGTATGTGTTTTTTATATGTAAATCATTGATGTAGGTATCATTTCAATTGCATGTTGGAAATAAGGTGCGTCTCTGATTTTTCCCACAGATATGTGCTTAATTCCATGACATAACTAATCAGAATCTGCAACGATCATTCTTTGCTACGCTAGATCAGCACACTGAACCGTTGCTGGAATTATCCCGGGAGATGCAGGGCCAGTTGGGGAGCTGAGTACTTCAGCTTACTGACATTCTGAAGATGTATGCAACTCCAATGACCTGAAAAATAGTGTATATGCCAAAGTGTTGGAGCTGCCAAAGTGTTGGAGCCACTTTTGTATGACTTAGAAATACTGGAAAATGAGTGTATGTGTTGAATATGTTGGAGAATGTGTTCAAGGGACTGTGTTGTGTGTATTGGCAGATCATTTTGCTGCACATGGACTTGCAAGGGTCAAGGAACGTTTTGTGGGATAAACATTTGCAGATATTGTTGCGCAACAAAGGAGGGCATACCAACTCATGAGGCGAAAACTTTTAAGATGAGAACAAGAAAGTCTTGGTCATATGTATAGGTAATGACATTGAAACTGGCCTAAGCGATGAGGATTACAGTGTGAAAAGTGGTTGTGTTTTTTAACAGCAACTGGAGTACTTTCATACAATAAGTAGATTTACTCATCCTTCATGATAACCTGGAAGGTGTTATACCGGTAGAGTTGTCTCTCTTTCTCCAAGAGTTGATTAGAAATAAGTATTTTTCCTTGGAACAATTGATGATTGCTTTTGTGGCCTATCTTTACCAGCACAGTGGCAAAAATTATCATTCTCAGATCGTCCTGAAACATTTATAAAAATAACCATTTGAAGAAATGGTCAAGGAAATCCTCTTGCAATATTTGACTTAGAGGTTCCAAACAATGGGAATGCATGGGAAATCTTAATGAATTCGAAAGACAAAGTGGCAATATTGTTTTCTCAAGCGTCCACAGAGGAACTGATCCATTACTTGACTGCAAAGATAGTTGACCATAGACAACTACTGCTGAAGGTATTTTCTGATTTCCAATTGAAAACACTATCCACAGCTAAAAGTTTGTTTCAGGCCACATGTGCATTACTGGACTACCAGATTTGAAGGAGAGCATAAAGTAATTAAATAAATTGTACATGATGCATAAAACTTCAAGAACCTCAATAAAACCCTTGCAGTAAGGCATCAGAGAATAATGGCATTTAATTTGTTATTGCAAAAATGTTTTAAACCTGCCCTTGTGACATTCACCATGAAGAATATACAGTGGGGAGAACAAGTATTTGATACAATGCTGATTGATCAGGTTTTCCTACTTACAAAGCATGTAGAGGTCTGTATTTTTATCATAGGTACACTTCAACTATGAAAGACGGAATTTAAAACAAAAATCCAGAAAATCACATTGTATGATTTTTAAATAATTAATTAGCATTTTATTGCATGACATAAGTATTCAACTCTGACAGTTAAAGTGTACCTATGGTAAAAATTCCAGACCTTTACATGCTTTGTAAGTGGGAAAACCTGCAAAATCAGCAGTATATCAAATACTTGCTCTCCCCACTGTATATGTGAACACTCTTCCTATGGCAGCCCAGGATAACATAGATGGAATAACAAAACATACCTCAGTGTAGAGTACATGTTCTTATTGACAACACTCATTTCATCACTGGCATGTTTGTGTGCACAGGAATACATGGTGGTTTGCCCCAATTCAAGCAAATTGAGAACATAATACTTGACAACAATTAAACGCTATTTATATCCAAACCCTACCATTGGTTGTATATAGACCACCTATGCACCTATGAGATGACAACAGAAAAAACATACAGCTCCGGAAAAAATTAAGAGACCATGGCACCTTTTTTTTTCCTTTCCAAAAAAGTTGAAAAGGAAGGATTAGAGTGAGGAACAGAAGGGTTAAAATTAAGAGACCCCTTCAAATTGAACGCTTCTGTTCCTCACTCAAAACGTTTCTTTTTCAACCTTTTTGGAAAGGAAAGAAAAAGTTGCAGTGGTCTCTTAATGTTTTTCATAATTTTATACCTCTAACTGTATATAAACTTGTTCTTACTAGAGAACACTTCATACCTCTAAATGTATAGAAAAATAACCTTTGTTCCCTGTCCTACAGAATTATGGCTGACAGAAAGATGGAGTCTGAATGCTTCAGACTGAGAGTCCATTTGGAAGATGGGTGCATTGAAATGGTGACACTGCCCTGTCATCCAGATTTAGTTCCTCAGTTGACAGCTTGACTATGTGAGAAACTTGAAATCTCTTATAGGGTCATTGTCAAGTTTGAAGACACTGATTTTGGTGGCACAATTCATGATTCATGGGAAGCTCTCATGGATGCATGGAGCAGGCTAGATACCAAGCCATGGGGAGCAGAAAATAACTGTCAGAAGACCTGCATAACAAGGTAATGGAACTTTATAAAAAATATCAAACGCCTTGCACATGCCAGTCAGTACTGTTCAATAACTTATTAAGAAGAAAATGTGAGTGTCTCTTACTACCAAGCCAAGGTCAGGTAGACCAATATTTCAGTCAAAACTGGCAGAAGAATTGTTCGGCATACAAAGAAAAATCCACAGGTAGCCTCAGCAGAAATACATGCTGCTCTGTAAAAAAGAAAGTGTGGTTGTTTTAAAGAGCACAATACGACAACACTTGAACAAAAATGAATTGCATAGTCAAGATACCAGAAAGAAGCCTTTACTGCGCAAATGCTGTAAAAAGCCCAGTTACAATATGCCTGACAACACCCTCAAGTCTCACAGGTTCTGGCACACTGTTATTTAGAGTGACAAGACCAAAATAGAGCTTTCTGGTCACAACCATAAGCACTGTGTTTGGAGAGGGGTTAACAAGGCCTATAGTAAATAGGCCAATGACCCTAAGCACAAGGCCAGTTTGACCCTCCAGGTGTTACAGCAGAAAAAGACGTCCGACATCTTTACATGACATGGAGGCATTTTGCCAAGACAAATGGGCAGCTAAACCACCTGCATGAATTCAAGGCCTAATAGACAACTATTACAAAAGACTGCATGCTGACACTGATCCTAAAGGGGGCACTACACAGTATTAAGAACTAAGGGTATGCAGACTTTTGAACAGGGGTCAGGTAATTATTTTCTCTGTTGCCAAATTTTGTTTTATGTGCCATTCTGTTATTACCTACAGTTGAATGTGAATCCCATAAGAAATAAAAGACATGTGTTTTGGCTGCTTGCTCATGTTTTCTTAAAAAATGATAAACATATTATCAATTCTCCAAGGCAATGCAAACTTTTGAGCACAACAGTATATTTCTTTAAACACTAAAATCATGATAATGAATTTGGTTAAAAAAAGAGGTGTACCTTTCAAAATACAAAAGACGTAATGGAACACACCACACTTGTTTGTAGATCTCCAACTCATATTGATAGTGAGCTATTTAAAAATGGTCGTATAGAAAGATAAATTCCTGAACATTCACTTAATTAAAAAAAGGGAAATCTAAGGGTTGTACTCTTGACAAGGAAGGTCAGTGAACAAAATGCAAGTGGTTTTAGAGGCCCATGTCATCTGAATTGGAAGCTATTAAAAACTGTTAATGTGAATTAGGCTATAGAGATGTAACAATGCATGTTTTTCTAAATGAAATACAGATAATGAATTTGAAAAAGGTAGAGATGTTCCTTTCAGAAGATTGTTACCCTAACACATTACCCTAACAGCACTTATTTCTAGATCTCTGACTCTGATGGATTGTGAGCTATTAGAGTTATTTAGAAAGACTAATTAACAGGATCGGAAGCTATAAAAACAAATTATGTGAATTAGGCAAGAGTTCTAAAATATATTTCTTATAAAATCAAAATCATGAATTTGGAAAGAATAAGAGGTGTACCTTGCAGAAGAAAGGTAAAGGAACAGACCACACTTATTTGTAGATCTCAGGCTCATATGGATAGTGAGCAATTAAAAACATTGTATAGAAGGATCAATTCTGATATAATCACTGAAATGTAAAGGGGCAAATCTAAAGCTCTGTGACCAAATGTTTTTAGATGCACATGTACATTTATTATATTAGATTTAACAACCAAAGCATATAGGTTTGTTTAATAATACAAAAAGGGTCTGTACCTATGATTTTCCTTTACAAAGGCAGGTATTATTAGCAGGTATTATTAGGTTGACACAAAACATGACATTCAACAACGTTTTGCAACATTTTAGACTGAGAAGAGAAGAGATTGAGCCTGTAACATCATGTGCTAAGAGACTATCAGTATGCTGCAATAAACAATTGAATACTCTCTCCCTTGACAACCGGGTATGCGAGTTATTACTACCACTGTACGACGGCTGATTTCTAACATTTGTATGGTATTTGTTGAGGTGTTACTTACATTGGCCTAAAAAATCCTCGCTCTGATTGGAAACAAGATTTTGGAATCAAAGTACTGTGCAGAACGATTGCTAAAACATCATTGTCTATGGAATAACTGCGATCTGGTACAAATAATTGCAATTTCTGGCTACAACCTTCATTATCTACATGATAGTAAGCCTGTTTACGGTTATATTGCGACATGCATGCTTTTTGGGTCAGGATAGAAAAAAACTTTCAGTAGCTACGTTATGGTAAGCCTTAACAAACAAAAATACAGTTACATATTATTGCTACTATTTCTGGGGGATTTTTGAAGTATGCATCCGTGCATGCTTTTAACATTACAATCAGCAAAATCATGTTTTACGATGTTAACAGAATGGCGTGCGAGATATCGGGGAGGCTGTTGCTTTTGAGCTTTGAATGCAGGAATTACCCTGTGTATAGTTATATAGCATGCCACCCGCCAAAGTCGCTACTAAGTGTGACTGCTGTGGAAGATGGAAAATTCGCGATTTATTCAAATAAAGAACTTCTCAGTCGTTCGTATAACAGTTGATTATTTCAAGTTTAATTACGTGGGTCCACGGGAACAGCCATCCCAACATTACAAAAGATGAACAGGGGAATGCCATGACAGACTGCTCCACTTTAAATGATGGCTTTCTCCTCTTTATACCCCCCCGGTCAGCTCCTGCAAATATTATCTATTATGCTATAACATACATACAAAACAAGTCGTCATAGACTCTACATTGTCATGGTAACCATAGTTCTAGGTCATAGTTAACAGACCTCCTAAACTGAGATAACCCTGGTCTCTGTTCTACTTGAATGGAAGAAACAGAGGAGACAGGCAACTTCACCTAGGAGCCATCTGTACAGGGCCATAGATAAGATAGGTTTTAGGCCTGGCTCCTTCAGTCCAGGCCATAACAAAATCAAACAACAAGGCATGCAGACCTGGTTCTTCTTCTATACGTGGCAACCATGAACAGTCTAAAGCAAAATATAGCAGAATAATGAAAAAAATAAGGATATGGTAATAAATGAATTCTTAACACTGCATTACACAACATAAATTCTACCTGCATTCAGCAGGTGGGTGGGTGCCAATGTCAAGCCCTGATTCCAACATACAGGAAGCACATATCTATTAATAACCATATGCATATTATATCATGTGTATGCATACATGTAAACATGCATTTGTAGATATAACCTAAGAAATATATGTAGTAATCATTGTATCATGTATGTGGCACACATAATTATATATGTAGTGTACATACAGTCCCCTCCAAATGTATTGGAACGATAAGTTAAATTCCTTTTTTTTTGTTGTTCACTGAAGACATTTGGGATATTAGATCAAAGGATGAGTATGAGACAAGAATTCCTCGTATTTACATCTCGATGTGTAAAAACAACTCAGGACATACCACCCTTTGTTTGAACCCACCCATTGTTCAAGTGAGCAAAACTATTGGAACATGTGACTGACAGATGTTTCTTGTTACCCAGGTGTTGTCTTTTAGGTTGATCAAACAATAAATAGCTCTGCATGACTAGTTTAAGTTCCCATCCTTGGTTTAAACCTATTAAGACTGCATTTCTTGTAAAAAGAGGATGAACCAACATGAAGAAAAGAGAGCTGTCTGTGGGAGAAAAGCAAGCCATTGTCAAGCTGAGAAAAGAAGGAAAATTGACCATAGCCATTGGACAAATATTGGGCATAGCAAGCACAACATTTTGTAATGAACTGAAAAAGAAACTACTGGTGTACTGGGCAACAGATGTCGAACAGGTCGGACAAGCAAAACAACAATTGTTGATGACAGAAATATTGTGAGAAAACCCCCAAAACATCAGTAAGTAACATCACCAATGACCTCCACAGTGCAGGGATGAAGGTATCACAATCCACTGTTTGAAGAGAACAGAGATCAGAAATATAGAGGCCACACCAAAAGATGCAAACCACTCATCAGCAGTAAGAATCGGAAGGCCAGATTGAAATTTGCAAAGAAGTACAGATTAGCTGCAAAAGTTCTGGAACACAATCTTATGGACTGATGAGACCAAGATTAATCTCTACCAAAGTGATGGAAAGGCCAAATTGTGGAGAAAGAAGGGAACTGCTTATGATCCGAAGCGTACAAGCTCATCTGTGAAGCATGGTGTAGGTAATGTCATGGCTTGGGTGTGCATGGCTGCTTCTGGAACAGGCTCATTAATATTTATTGATTATGTAACTGATGATGGTAGAAGCAGAATGAATGCAGAAGTGTACAGAAACATTTTGTCTGCCAATTTACAGAGAAATGCAATGAAACTAATCAGGAGGAAGTTTATCTTGCAGCAGGACAATGACCCAGAGCACACTGCCAACAAAAGAAAGGACTTCATCTGGGGAAAAAAATTGAAGTTTTTAGGCTGGCCAAGTCAATCACCTGACCTTAACCGAATAGAGCATGCATTTAATCTCCTCAAGAGGAGACTGAAGGGAGAAACACCCTGAAAAAGAAGCTGCAGCAAAAGCCTGGAATAGCATCACAAATGAAGAATGCAACAGTTTGGAGATGTCAATGGGTCGCAGGCTTGAGGCAGTTACTGCAAGCAAGGGTTAAGCCACCAAATATTAAATGTTATTTATAACCCTTTGGGTTGCACTGTGCAAAATAGAATGAAAATAGCATCAAAGACTAAGAAAAAATTAACATCGACAGAGTGTGTATTAGCTGGGATCTTGTGGTTTCCGGTAGATGTCCAACTGTCCAACACCCACACTTTTTTCATTATGGTGACAGAACCCATCCCAATAGTGTTGCTATATATAATTCAATGGACAGCGATTGTCCCCTTACACAGACCTTTTTTTAGAAGTAGTCTGGAATAAACACATTTCTCTGAAGTATAACCAGCTTCTTTTTAAAAACTGGCAGAACAACAAAGAGAACACATGGCAAGTGTCCTGCTTTTATTTTTTAAATGGCACCAATAGACCTTGTTTCTTAATGTGGCAGCGCACCGTGAAGGCTCTGTGCATCATCCTGCCATGGGGTGACATCTAGACAAATAAAAGGGCCTCCTTCCTGCAGTATCTGCTATAAATAAGAAGCAACTCCAGTGGGCATGTTTCCAGGCATGTTACGTCTGTTGAGACTAATTGAGCAACATTTGAACACCGCAGCGTATCTCAACATTGTTGCTGAACAGGGGCATACCTTCATGGCTACAGTTCACCTTTCATAACAGAGATATGGAGGCAAAACTTCCATAAACAATTTTGCAGCATGTCACAAAGTACATGTAGCCTCAAAATGGTTTCAGAACAAGATTGCAAGTTCAGTTTGCTTGAGTAACCTGTAATGTAGCATACTGCTGTGTAACACTGAGAAAAATGTTTTCTGGGTTCTCTTGGGCACTTGCAGTTTTTACTAACACAATAATAATAACACAATAAAACTGGTTCTGTGAACTAGAAGCATTTTTTTTTTTCAAATTCCACAAGGAATACCATTTTACCCAAACCCATAAGCACGAATCACCTGTTTTCACACACACATCTCTTTTCCATTTACACTTTATTGCAAAACTCAGCTATCACTATGCAACAATTAGCACTATGTTATCATGTAGAAAACACAGCCGTCAATATACCAAACTAAATGAATCACAATTCTAACACTCTCAACAGATCGTTGTAAAGCTTGAAACACTAACAGCCATGATTAGTCAACAAGAAAAATCAGGATGTTGGCATAAATAAAGGGTCACAAGTTCCTATGTGTTTCAAAACAGTGAAAGACCTGTAGAAATGTTTCACAATTAAATCATATTGTTTATTAATATATTAAATGAACATTCTAAGTATAATCAATTAACTTAGGCCATTGTAAGGTTTGCACATCTTGAATAAAACTTTACTTGTGAAAATCTAGTCTCTGTGCCTTTCCCATTTAGTGATTTCCACAACAATGACAAAGGAAGAGTAAGAATGAGCCATGGTGAACGAGGGTGAGGAAAGGGAACAGTGATCTCTAATGACATTTGAGACATTGTACTTCACCATGTAGAGAAATGTAATATTAGTGACAATCCTTTAAACGGATTTGCCTTGCAAGCTTTGTGATAGACAGCTTATCAATTTTGGATTGGGCTAGATGATTGAAATATTACATGGTACTCCATCTATGTTGTGTTCTACTGCGTCAATGAGCTGCCAAGTTTGCTTGTTGAGTTGTTTAAACCTTCTAAATTCCTATTTGGAAGGACTGGAAAGGGTCAGGTTATTATGAAAGCTCATTTCCTCCTTTCCAACAATGCTGCTAATGACAAGGAGCATTAGGGTGTCATCCCTAACATCCCTCGGCTGAATAAGCATTAGCATAATGGCCTTTTTAATACACTGCCTTACCTGCCACAGGACCCCAGTGGAAGCTGCCTGTCCACAGCCATTAGTGGCAATAGCAGACACTGCTGGAGCCCTCACCTTTCAATGTAGGAGATTTGGACAGGGGGATTCATGGGGGGGAAAAGTGAGAGTGAAGGGAGCAAGAGAGGAAATAGCACTTTAATCCTGAACATAATGTGCATACATTTTTCATCAACCTTTAGGCCGTGGGTAGCTTGGATCACTGGGTGGTTTAATTATGGAGATTCTCCGAGCTTTTCTGACCATTGTCAGGGCATGTTGGCCAGATTGTGTGGGGGAAAAAATGTAAGGCCTGTTAACAAGAGCTGTAGACAGGCAGTGACAACTTATTTTGACTCTTTTGTTGAGTAGTTGCATAAAACTGTACTGGATCAGACAAATCATTGACTGAGTTCAGGCATTGTGGTTCAAATGTATTTTGCAAAGAAGCTAAAATGATAGTTCGAGCAAAATCTGCAAAGCTGAAGTAGCACAACTTGGGAGTGTGAGTGCGTTGGGGTGCTAGGCAATACTATGGGGGAGTTCCAAAAACAAAAAAATCTGTGGCAGACTGAATGCTTGTGATATATAATGATGATTTATTAAGGGTAGGGATTAGCTAGTTACTAAAAATAACCGAAGACTCTTTCTGAAACAGTGGAGCCAGTCCAGATACCTCCTAATGTTAGCCTAGAATCTTATTCCAGGCACAGGTTTTATGTCTAAATCCATTCATCTAACAGCAAATGGTTCAAAGCATAGCTATTGTTTAAACGGATTACGTAGCTAGTTCAGATCTTATTCACAAATGTGTATTGTACCATATCACACCTAAAGCTAAGTAGGATTTCCATACTTGAAGCAGGCAGTTCATGATTGCGTCTCCATACAGTAGATATAATAAGGAATCATTTGCAGGGTTCTTGCACTATTGTTATAGTCAAAATTAATGCTTTTTAAGACCTAAACAAATATAATTTAAGACCCCGAAAAATTTAGAAACGATTCTTTAATAAGTGGATTTGAGTTCAACTTTAATGTATATGTTTTTGTTACGGTGAACCGTGTTGAAGTGTATGCATGTATGCTTGTTATGTTTAGATAACAAAAGAATATCCGTACACAGGAAGTCACATTCATTCAAACCGTGTCAGTAATTCACCAAAGGGCTTACAGTACTGGGACGTGTATTCTGGTTGAGATGTCTATAAGTAGAGGTTGTATTTCGTGAAGCTTTGCCCATAGAGGCTTTGTCCTATTGGTTTATCCCTCTGCCCAATGGCAGTCACTGAAAATTCAAAATATGCAAATCGACTTGCCCGTGGACACCGTCCTAGGTTATATAAGCAAGTCGCGTACCCCACTTCACTCTTCCTTTCTTCTTCATTGAAAAAGTTTAACTTATGCAACGATGACTTCTCAACAGCCACAGATGGATTCATCAACTCCTCTGAACCCGACGCCGCCCTGCCCGCTGCCTTCTTTGATGGTGTGCTAGTGTGCTGAGTTGGACTTGGCCGTGGACACTTTGCTGTGCGAGTCTGGGGCCGGTGCACTCGCGCTCCAGCGCTATTATGGAGGTTCGTGCCCTGGCCGTTCTCTGGAAAACTTTTCTAATGAAGAAAGGTACAGTGGAGAGACCAAGTATTGGATACACTGCTGATTTTGCAGATCTTACTACTTACAAAGCATGTAGAGGTCTGTAATTTTTACCACAGGTACACTTCAACTATGAGAGATGGAATCTAAAAAAAATCCAGAAAATCACATTGTATGATTTTTAAATAATTAATTTTAATTTTATTGCATGATAAGTATTTGATCACCTACCAACCAGTAAGAATTCCGGCTCTCACAGACCTGTTAGTTTGTCTTTAAAAAGCCCACCCGTTCTCCAATCATTACCTGTATTAACTGCAACTGTCCACACACTCAATCAAACAGACTCCAACCTCTCCACAATGGCCAAGACCAGATAGCTGTGTAAGAACATCAGGGATAAAATTGTAGACCTGCACAAGGCTGGGATGGGCTACAGGACAATAGGCAAGCAGCTGGTGAGGTCCCTCTGCTCAAGCCAGCGCATGTCCAGGCCCGTCTGAAGTTTGCCAATGACCATTTGGTCTAAACTCCACTCACCGTGTTTGGAGGAAGAAGAAGGATGAGTACAACCCCAAGAACACCATCCCAACCATGAAGCATGGAGGTGGAAACATCATTCTTTGGGGATGCTTTTCTGCAAAGGGGACAGGAATGACTGCACCGTATTGAGGGGAGGATGGATGAGGCCATGTATCGCGAGATCTTGGCCAACAACCTCCTTCCCTCAATAAGCGCATTGAAGATGGGTCGTGGCTGGATTTTCCAGCATGACAACGACCCGAAACACACAGCCAGGCCAACTAAGGATTGGCTCCGTAAGAAGCAGCTCAAGGTCCTGGAGTAGCCTAGCCAGTCTCCAGACCTGAACCCAATAGAAAATCTTGAAAAAGCTGAAAATCAGTTTTTACCCAGCGACAGCCCCGAAACCTGAAGGATCTGGAGAAGGTCTGTAAGGAGTGGGCCAAAATCCCTGCTACTGTGTGTGCAAACCTGGTCAAGAACTACAGGACACGTATGACCTCTGTAATTGCAAACAAAGGATTCTGTACCAAATATTAAGTTCTGCTATTTTGATGAATCAAATACTTATGTCATGCAATAAAATGCAAATTAAATATTTAAAAATCATACAATGTGATTGTCTGGATTTTTGTTTTATATTCTGTCTCTCACAGTTGAAGTGTACCTATGGTAAAAATTACAACACCTCTACATGCTTTGTAAGTAGGAAAACCTGCAAAATCAGCAGTGTATCAAATACATGTTCTCCCAACTGTATATCAGGTGACGCCAGGGAACGCAACTTGCTTATATTGCCGAGGACGGTGTCCAAGGGCAAGTGGATTTGCATTTTTTGAATTTTCAGTGACTGCCATTGGGAAGAGGGATAAACCAATAGGATCGAAGCCCGTATGGGCGACGCTCCACTCATTGAACAGTGGATTTCTAACAGCATGCTGCTCCGACCAGATGGAGAGGTTTTAACTGAAATCAGTTATTCCACTGAAAATCAATTGGAGAGCATAGGTGCTCATTTTGCAATCGTGAGCAAGAAGTTATTTTTCCTGTTTGCTGACAACAACTGAACAATGAGTCATAAAAGTACACCATATAACGAACTGTCAAGATTGCAAAAGCGTTTGGTAGTTGAACAAGCCCTTGTCTGACTGTGTGCACGTAAGGTCAGAAGACTAACTCTGATAGCAACAGCGACAGTTGAGAAATGTTCAACTTTATATTAATTTCCGGTGTAATGGGCAGTGACGGAGTTAGGCAACAACCAATAGCAGGGTAGGTGTTCTCTGCATCTTGAAGTCGCTTCTTATCTACTCGCTAACTAAAACCTCACTCGATAGCTAAAATAAAGTGACGAGAGATAAATCTGTGTCTGGTTTCCCCATTATTTATAGTCCCCCCCCAAAATTATTGGAACGGCAAGGCAAATTCCATCGTTTTTTGTGATGGTGATGTGAAGAATGGCTTCATCATCTCCCGCTTTTCCAGGTTTCCCATTACTCACGAACACACTCCGGACTTGTCATCTGTCTTGTCAGTAAGCATTACCCACACCAGGCCCCAATTCCCTCATTAGTATATGTGTTTAAATGTTGCTCTGCATTTGTCGGTCATTGGTGCATGTCATATCAGTGGTAAGTGTCGTTTTGAGTTTAAACCTTTACTTTCTTTCAGTGTGTTTATAGTGCTCTGTGTTTATAATAAATAAAATACAACATTGAATCTGCCTGCGCCTGGTGACATTTTTGTTGTTCACTGAAGATTTTGGTTTAAGATCAAAAGATGAGTATGAGACAAGTTCAGAATTTCAGATTTAATTTCCTGATATTCACATCTCGATGTGTTAAACAACTCAGGACCCATTTTTCAAGTGAGCAAAACTATTTGAACATGTTACTGACAGATGTTTCTTGTTGCCCAGGTGTTGCCTTTTAGGTTGTTTGTTCAAACATTAAATAGCTCTGTATGACTAGTCTAAGTTTCCAACCTTGGTTTAAACCTATAAAATCTGCATTTCTTGTTAAAGAGGATAAACAAACATGAAGACCAGAGATCTGTCTATGGGAGATAAGCAAGCCATTGTCAAGCTGAGATAAGGAAAATCGACCAAAGCAATTGGACAAACATTGGGCATAGCAAACACAACCATTTGAATGTCCTGAAAAGGCTAGTGGTGTACAGAGCAACAGATGTCAAACAGGTCGGATAAAGAAAACAACAATAGTTGATGACAGAAATATCATGAAAACACCCAAACAATCAGTAAGTGACATCACCAATGACCTACAGAGTGCAGGATTGAAGGTATCACAATACACTGTTTGAAGAAGACTCAGAGAGCAGAAATATAGAGGCCACACCACAAGATGCAAACCACTCAGCAGTAAGAATCGGAAGGCCAGATTGAAATGTGCAAAGAAGTACAGAGATGAGCTGCAAAAGTTCTGGAACACAATCTTGTGGAATGATGAGACCAATATTAATTTCTAGTGATGGAAAGGCCAAAGTGTGGCGAAAGAAAGGAACAGCTTATGATCCGAAGTGTACAAGCTCATCTGTGAAGCATGGTGGATGTAATGTCATGGCTTGGGTGTGCATGGCTGCATCTGAAACCGGCTCATTAATATTTATCGATGATGTAACTAATGATGGTAGCCGCAGAATGAATTCAGAAGTGTACAGAATTTTTTTTCTGCCAATTTACGGAGATATGCGTTGAAACTCATCAAGAGGAAGTTTATCATGCACCAGGACAATGATCCAAAGCACACTGCCAACAAAACAAAGTGGAAGATTTTATACTGGCCAAGTCAATCACCTGACCTTAACCTAATAGAGGATGCATTTCACCTCCTTAAGGAGACTGAAGGGAGAAACATCCCGAAACAAATAAGAACTGAAAGAAGCTGCAGTAAAAGCCTGGAATAGCATCACAAGGGAAGAATGCAACAGGTTGGTGATGTCGATCCTGCTTGAGGCAGTTATTGCAAGCAAGGGTTATGCCACCAAATATTAAATGTTATTTAAGATTATTTCTTCCATTACTTTCGCTCACCGAAAAATGCTGTGGTCTAATACAAGTGATGTCCTAAGTTGTTAAATAACACATCCAGATGTGAATACCAGAATATCAATTCTGAACTCTTGTTTCACACTCATCTTTTGAACTTAAACACAAATGTCTTCAGTGACCATCAAAAACAAAGGAATTTGCGTCGCCGTTCCAATACTTTTGGAGGGGACTGTACCTATGAATTGTAATATCAGACCATGCGTCGATACTGTTGCTCCCTGCTTACAGGCAGAGACAAAATCAAGAGAAGCCAGTGATGAGATCCATTCAACGATGGGCCGACAAATCGGACGCCGACTTAAGTGTTTCCTCACCACAGACTGGGAAATGTTCAGAGAGGCGTCTGGAGACAATATCAATGAATACATACACAGAGTCAGTGACTGGTTTTATTAGCAAATGTACTGACAACGTCGTACAACTACAAAATCATTTCCTAATCCAAAACTGTGGGTTAACAGTGGCATTCGTGCCATGCTAAAGGCACGGACTACAGCATTCAACTCTGGCAGCAAGGACATTAAAATGAAATCCGAGTATGATCTCAGGAAGGCAATAAAAACAGCAAAAAGTCAATACAGAGACAAAGTAGAATCTCTCTACCAGGACTCCAATACCAGGAACATGTGGAGTCTAAAAGGGAAGATTTTGAGTGAACAACAGAATGGTTAAAATGTAGAGACCACTGTAAATTGAATGCTTCTGTTCCTCATTCAAAACATTCCTTTTTAACTTTTTTGGAAAGGAAAGAAAAAGGTGCAATGGTCCCTTATTTTTTTCCTGAGCTGTTTAATCAAAGGGACACAAAGAGCACCCATTTCGTAGAACAACAACAATGTGCACGTTCAATCTTTGGGAGACAACATTGCACATTAAGTTAGCCACTGAACAAGCACAGCTAGATAAAACTCATGAACAGTTTGTTTTTTTGCATAATGTTGTCGACATTCTGCCCAAAAAAATGTCATTTGGCACACCTGTAGTCAGCAGCAGCTGACAAAGAATTCTGCAGTAGCATTTCTGCAGGCATCACTGTAACAAAACAGCTGGCTTTGTGAATTCTGAAATTAACAACAGTTACTTATTAACATTACCTTGCTTTAATGGAAGATATTTAAATTAATTAGATTTACTGCACCGGTTAGAACCATCCCATTAGTTTACAATTAAATAGCTAAAACTGGCTGTACTTGCGATGCACTGTAAGCTGTGTTGGTATATAGCAGTAGTCCTTCAAAATAAAGGTTGTATATTATAAACATTCAGAAAAATGCCAGCGACACTTGAACACCCTCCGATCAATCACCTGCTGCTAAATCTATCAAGTTTGTACTGAGTGTACATGACACACTTAACTCTTCATTCAGTGTAATTTGTGCCTCAACCAAAAAGACAGCAAGTTCATCCTGGAAATTCAGCAAGCTATTTTGCAAAACTTGTAATGAAAACGTGTGTATTTTTTTACAGCATTATGAATGCTGTTTTTGATTTGCTGATCAGTGTATAGTATATATTTTAGATTTTTGTAACTGAACAGTTGCCGAACAACCAAAAAGTTAAACCAAATAAAGTGGGACAGCTAGTATAAAACAAGCCAACAGGTAGGGACTGTTTCTTATTTTTATATATACAATATATATAAATATCACACAAAATAACACAAGAATACACAGGTTTCCAATCTCTATCGATCAAATATAGTTAAAAGAAATGTCTTACTTAAAAGTTAATTGAGATAAATGTCCTTGGGAGTTTACAAGGACAAATAACAAATCCAACACAGGCACGTTACAGGAATTCCTGATAGCACTGCAAAATGCTGTCTTATTCGCTACCATCCCAGTTGACCTGTCCGGCTCTCACGGCTCCAATGGGGGACTCAAGTTCATGAGCTAAGAAACAAACGTAATTATTTGAAAAAGATGTGTACAATTGTTTTCTGCCCATATTTACTGAGCAAGCTAGGGCTGCCTGCAGGGACATCAGGATGCTGACACGCGTACACAAAATATGTTTAACCTATTTAATGTTCCTGGAATTTAAGGAACCGAAAATGTAAAGTCCACTATGTAGTTACCAGTTAAATTATTCATAGTTTTCTTCTTAGTAAGGTACAAAAAGGTTGGCTTTAAATGCTTAGCTACCTTGATCTTTGAGATAACACCCCTGTGTCATAGGAACAGCCCCAGGAAACAGATCGGACTGTGTCACTGATAGATAAGGGGTCTATTCTACAGGACCAGTTTTGGTCAGCTAACCAAGCCCCACTACTTGAGTTTAAGATACATCCATGTGGAAAAAGGGGCTCTTGATTTTCTTACTGAACTCTGCATGCATCTCTGCTCTTGCAATCACCTCAAATCTCTGGATTACTTCCAGCTTTGATTTTTACTGTAATTGTAATACTCTCTTTATACCCTGAATTAATTTGTTACATTAATTCATTGACTATTTGGAATTAAGCAAAAGCGGGTCAAAATGTTCTACCAGAATAAACAGAGGTGAGAGATCAAAACATGTCTGGAAACTAACTTCTTGACTAGTTCCGTTAGTTTTATTTACAAGTAACCAGTAAGTGCTTACATTTAATACAGTGCCCTCTGTAGTTGAGACAGTAAGTTATTTGTTTTGGCACTTAACCTAAATATTACAGGGCAGATTAGTATCATGTCAAAGGTTTCCACTTATGTTTATTATTAAGTTGCATGAACTGCATGTGAAGTCGGCCATCTACAACTTATTGTCCCCATTAAGTATCTGATCTGTTTATGCTTTGCCAGGCCTGCAGCGATCTTCTTTTGTGGTTTGTTTGTTGTCTCATCTTTAGTAAATGAAAGCCATGTTTCATTGGATTTGAATCTGGAGAACATGGCCAGTGAAAAGATTTCAACTTCTTAGCCCTAAAGAAGCTGCTAATATAATATGGTTTGTGACTTTGTCTTTCAGTATGATAAAGCACCGCCTAGTGTGTTGTGAGGCATTTGCTTGTTTTTTAGCAGAAAATATGTGTCAGTTCAAAATGAATTCTGTTGCTGCCGTGGGCAGTTGTCAATGAAAACAAGCAAGCCCGTCCCAGTGGCAACCGTAAAGCCCAAGCCATAACATCCCTCCACAATATTTCACAGATGAGGTGATATGCTGTTGAACATGGGCAATTTTTTTCTTCACACTTTCCTCTTTCTATCCTAGGTGCATGTTCATCTCTGTCTCACAATACATTTCCCCAAACTCTGCAGGCTCTTTTCGATACTTTTTAGCAATTACCTGGCCATCCGGTTTGCACCTTACAGTGTAGCCTCTTTAGTTATGCTGGGGAAGTGTGACACAACCACACCTTTGTCCAGATGACCTTCACAAACAGCAGATTCAAAAGGCAATATTTTAGCAATTCAAGGCAATGATTACATTCTGAACTCTATATCTACAAACAGTTATTATTGCATGCCAATAATATAAATATTAAAATAAATGGTGGATCCTGGCAATAATGTAAGTACAGAATGTAATTTATAGTGTTAAAATATTGGCAGTGATGTCAAGTTTAACCGGACATTCTCATACATATACTATAGACTACATGAAAGAAGATTAAACCAATACTATGAGGAATGTCAAACGAATTTCATTTATTACCGTTGAACTTGGTATGTAAACCTCTGTTTGACTTAATGTTTTAAATACCAAGCAATAAAAACCCACAGGTAGTCCAATTTAACATAAAAACACAGCTATGACACAAGTAAATGTGGGGCCAGTTCTCAGAGACTGAAAATCTCATACTTCATGATTTGTCTAGCTATTTAACAACAAACAACAAATTAATCTCGTAGCACCAAATTTACATTACGTCAGCTTGGCCAACACAATGTGACAGAGGATGAGCACCTACACCTTTACATGACTTTAGTTAACACAGTTAAGGGCTCACCATTTGCTTTCTTCATTCTATTCACTGGTCTAGTCTCACAGACCAAATTATCAAATGAACATGTAATGTTTAATCTATAAAATGTACAGCACAATGAAACCGTGGAATGCTCTTCCCTTTCTGGGAAACCAGGAATAGCAAACATTAGTTAAATTTCCACCTTCATATTACAACATCATTGGTTGATACTACTTCTTACCATGCTGATTCCTCACAGTCTGACGGGGTGGGACAACTGTGACACCCCACCTTGTTTGTCCGATCCAACAATTAATCAAATGGTCCATTGTTGTTGGAGACATAATACAGTGATGTGAAAGGGGTTTGCCCCCTACCTGATTTCTTATTTGTTTGCATGTTTGTCACATGTAGTAAATGTTTCAAATCATCAAAAAAAATCAGATATTAGTCAAATATAACACATATAAACACAAAATGCAATTGTGACATGAAGGTTGTTATAATGAAGGGGAAACAAAATCCAAACCCACATGGCCCTGTGTGAAAAAGTAATTGCCCCCTACAACCTAATAACTGGTTGGGCCATCCTTCACGTTTGCAATAACTTGAGATAATGAGTCTATTTTAGCGCTGTGAAGGAATTTTGGCCCACTCATCCTTGCAGAAATGTTGTAATTCAGCCACATTGGAGGGTTTTCGAGCATGAACTGCCTTTTTAAGGTCATGCCACAGCATATCAATGGGATTCAGGTCAGGACTTTGACTAGGCCAAGTCATCATTTTGTTTCTTCAGTCATTCAGAGGTGGCCTTGCTAGTGTGTTTTGGATCATTATCCTGCTGCAGAAACCAAGTTTGCTTCAGCTTGAGGTCACAAACAGATGGCCGGACATTCTCCTTCAGGATTTTTTGGTAGACAGCAGAATTCAGGTTTCCATTTACCACAGCAAGTCTTCCAGGTCCTGAAGCAGCAAAACAGGCCCAGACCATCACACTTGGTATCAGTTCTTTTTTATGCCCATGTTTTTTCTCTGTATTTCTTTGGTAATAAAAAAGGACAAACCTGATTTCATGTTTTGAGCAGTTTGAGTTAGTTTTGAGTCGGATAAAGAAGGAGCCCACAGCACATTACCCCAGATCAGGGGGAATGCAACAGCTGTCAAGGCTTGAATACTCATGCAGCCCAAAACCATGTCCCTTTTTACACTGAATCAACAACTTGATGATGCCGGTTGATAGCAGATGCTCATTATTAGCAGACATGTTCTGAGAGATGTCACTACACCAGCTTGTGACCTGCACTGCCCTGTCCATTTCTGTTCCTGCTCCACTATTTAAAACCGGACAGTTTCTCAGCCATTAGCACTAGCTCAAGTATTCTTTTCATGTGCGAGGACAGCAAGGATTCCAACAATTTGGGGGCTTTTTTTTTCTAGATGTGGCATCCCTGCTAGATGATGAGAAAGCTGGTGCTCATTACCGCGTTGGTGGGAGATAGTGAGAAGATCAGCCTGGCTGGCACGTCGTGGGAAGAGTAATGCCAAGCATCCCCTCACCAACACCCAAATATAAATATTTACACTCCCAGGCCCCCCTCTTCTGGTTCTCGATACTTAGTGGGGGTGAGCTCCAGCTAGATGCAGTGGCAAAGCACAAGAGGACAATAACTACAACATAGTGGTTGCACCACCCTCTCACTGTAGACTAAAAAATTTATATACACAGCCAGGAAAAAAGGTGAAAATGATTTCTTTGTGCAAAGTAGCCATTCTGGTTGTTGCTGTTCGTGTTAGCTTGTGCAATAACAGGGTTAGGGGAAGGTGAAATAAAGTCCAAAATATGTTTTCTACCTGCTGGGAAGTGTACATCAGGCCGGGTGCATTCACACACCCTAGTGAAGGACAGTTGGGTTTCCTTATGTCATTGAAGGATTGGTCAAACTGGGTAGATAGGGGGCAATGTGACCCAATAAACTAATTGTTAATGGATAGCATGAGGCCCCTGATAGTCAGATGAATGTTCTGCAAACATATGACTGATTTCACTCAATAGCAGTGCTTAATGTGTAATGTAATTAGTATGATTGACGTAGTCTTTTTGTGTTCATCACTGCTGGAAAATCTAGAAATATTAGAAATTACATTCAAATTAGAGTTAACAAATGAAGTTCAGTGGCGGTGAAAAATCCATTTGGAAGCCATGCCGGCTGTATTACACTCTCTAAGCTATTATTCACAATCTACATAAACTACTGTACAGCCGAGACAAGAAGACAAAAGTCACAAAGGTGCTGAATATTTTTGTAATGAGAATAATATTGTTGCATGTAACATATATTTAGCCTATATTTAAAACAATGTCTGGCTTGATTTGAACATATAAAATATATTATTTGGTCCAACTTATGTACCGCTAACCTAAATGTTAAGATACTAATGTGCGCTTCTGTGTGTACTGTATATGCAGTGCAGAAATATAGCAATGTTTTCCATGTTGTCTTCATCATGCCAATACTGAGCCAGCTAGTAAACATTAGCACATAGTTGAACTGTAAAATCCATCTTTTTAGAGACAGGACACTGAGTAGAATATTAAATCACTGGCCAGTTCAGAGAATAAAGTAAAGTCCAAGGGGCTAATTTAATTTAATGTGTACACCGACAGAAATAGTGTGAATAGTAATAGAAAATCCTCATTGATAAAAATCACTTGTTGAGATTTAGTACTCATGCATGACTTTGCTTATTTGTATTTGGACAACTACATATTTCAATATAATCCCTTACATTTTTCTTTAGATACTTCAGAACCTTAACTTTCTCCAGATTTTGTGATATGACATTACACCGGAAGGATTCCTTGGTTCTAATAAGACCAAAGTAAAACTTATGGCAAGCACAGTACCTGGCTAATGCCAAAGGTGAAGCACAGTGGTGAGAACATCATTGTTAGCGAGATGCTTCTCAGCTGCAGAGACTGGGAGAGGTTGAGAAGACCTAATAAGGAAAAATGTGAAAAACTGCCCAAATCCATGTGTTCAAAACTGGTAGAGGCATATCCAATAAGACTCAAAGCTGCAATCACTACAAAAGGAACTTTTATAAAGTACTAAAGAAAGGGTCTTAATTATTATGAGATGTTTTCTTGCTTTGTCATTATATGGGGTTTTGTGTTTGCTAAACCAATGTATTTAATCAAGTATGATTGAAGTCTATAACACAACAACATCTGGAGAAGGTGAAGGGGTTCAGAATACTTTCCAAAGGCACATTAGGTCCTATAGTGTCACATGTGGAGTCCATGCCAAAATGATTTACTTGTCTATTTTGTCTTTATTTGCTTCTATAAAATGAATAGTGAGGTCCGGAAATATTTGGACACCACCAAAATGTTCATAGTTTTGGCTTTGCAATCATTTTCATACGCAGTCCCCTTATTTCAGGGCCTCAAACGTAATTGGATAAATTAACAATCATTTATAAAATATTCATTTTTAATACTTTGTTGATTATCCTTTGCATGCAATGACTGCTTTAAGTCTGGATCACAAGGACATCCCCAAACGTTGGGTCTCCTTTATGATGCTTTGCTAGGCCTTTACTGCAGCTGTCTTCAGTTGTTGTTTGTTTGTGGTTCTTTCTGCCTTAAGTTTTGTCTTCAGCAAGTGAAATGCATGCTTGATCAGGTTAAGATCAGATGAATGACTCGGCCATTTCAGAATATTCCATTTCTTTCCCTTAAAAAAATCCTGGGTTGCTTTCACTGTATGTTTTGCATCATTGTCCATCTGTAAAGTGTCATCCAATAAAATGTGTTGAATTTGGCTGAATCTGAACAGACAATTGAAGGAACCAAAACATTTCAATTGTATCTTTATTTACATATTCAATGATTCTGCAGTATTTAATAGAAGCTAATTCTCCTCAATTGTCCTTTCCCAGTCTATACACTTGTGTGTCTGGTCATGTTCTTTTATCGAAATGTTACACATTTATGAAAACAGCTCAAAAGACTATGTCACTGTATAGAGCACATAAATACCTGGATGAACCAAAATTGTCTACAATTAAACCATAAGATTTGTGTTTGGCAAAAATAAAATAACAAGTATTAATAAACAGGATTCTCAGGCCCTTTTAACCAGAAATCAAGTGCGTAATCTTGGTGTTCTGACTCAGACCTCACATTTAAAAGTCATATCAAATTGTTCTCCATATAGCTTCCTATGTTTTTATCACTAAAACTTAACTGACAACTTTAATAGATTTCTTATTCTATGCTTTTTTATTATGCTGTATTTTATATTTCTGTTTGTGATTTATTTCATTATTATGTATATGATAATGTATATACTGCTATCTTTTACCAATCATAATGCAAGTTCTGGTGCTATCAGAGGAATAACCTCTGTGTAATTGTTACAATCTCTGTATTAATTCCATTGCATTTTGTATTTTTATTTTCACTGTAAAGCACATTGAATTGCTTCTATTTATAAATGGTGCTATATAAATAAACTTGCTTGCTTGCTATCTGTACAGACACCATTTAAATGTAAAGTTCTGTGGTGTAGTGGTTAAGACACAGCCTTCCACCTGGGCAACCCACGTTTGTAACTCGAAAGGGCAACACTTTCTATTGCAGGCTGGCTGAACTAGGCTTGTCTGGTTTCTTGTTTTCATGCACAACATCATCTTGCTGTATTTAAGCTACTTATCTCCAACACACAATCACACACTGATTCACAGAACACAAAAAAAACGTTCTCCAGATACAATTAAATACTGTATAAGTACATCAATCATATTATTTTGGAGAATATCTTTTTTCCAAACTACCAAAATATTGTGCTCTGTCTTCTGACTTTGTTTCAAACATTTCTGTCATTGTCATGCAGGCATCAGTTGTCACGGTCCCGGCCAGCTGGGGCTGTTCCGGTCCGTGTTTTCTGTGTGTCAGTGATCTGTCTTGTACTTGTTTCTGTTGATCAGTGTATTTAGTTCACCTGTGTTTTACCCCACCTGTTTCTGTTCTGCTCGTTAGTCTGTGTATTTAGTTCAGTCAGTTTCTCCCTGTGTTTGTCGGATCGTTGTCTTGTCTCGTAATGTTAGCTCCCGCTCCCC